>LUCH01000952.1:15508-121953 GCA_013368495.1 Paragonimus heterotremus | reverse complement strand
CATGAACTGAATGTCCGTGGTTCAAGTCCCGGCAGTGACGATGATATGCACTACTGACGAGCTCTAATGAGAACGAAACTCGAGTCTAGTGTTTCTTTTCGAAATGGGCCGACTGGAAAGTCTATGGGGATGCGACAGCTGCGATCAATTGTGGGTGATGTTCAATCTATATGAAAATCCAAATCCCCTACTACTCATCATTACTTTTATCGGTCTTCTTTTCAAGGGTGATCCCATGGCGGAAGTAATCTCAAGAAAGCTCAAGATAGTCAGTCGAAACAACCCACCTTGCCGTTCAATTGTGCGTGACTTTCCGTTCAACACCCGTCATCATGTCACCACTGAAAGACAAGCTCCCATGTCCTACAACCAGCTGTTTTGTGTACTTATTTGTTTGCACGTGTCGAGCATCATACATTGGTCGTACTACAGGACGATTGTCTGACAGAGTGCCTGAACATCATCCTGCGTGGTTGAATAGTGGTGTGGTTAAAACGATTTCAAGCGCGACTGTTGCTCATTTGACTGACTATAACCATTCTCTCCATAAGATGGACGCTTTTCAGATTGTCTACCGAGTGCCAATGAATAGATCAAAAATGGTGAGATTCCGAATGTTTACCGTTGTCGAAACCATTAGTATTCGATTGCGCAACCCTGACCTCTGCGCTCAGAAAAAGTTCGTGCGGACGTTTACTCTCTTCTAGCCCACCATCAGGATAAGTTGAATATGGTTACTCATTATGCAGTCGGACTGCTGCGACCGAGTACACCAGGTGTCTTCGTCCATTCGCCTGTTTACCGCCGACGTGCACAATAGGTTGCCACTGTGCTACAGTTTGTTCCTGCCACCTCCCCCCTACTGGCCACGAATTCGACACAAAATTAAGTGAACAGAAAAGTCAGAAACAGTTTTTTGCACAATGTATATCTCAAACACATTTCGCTGCATCTCATCAGGTACACACTGCAGTCTGTGGGTTTAAATGGCAAAGCTCAGTGGGCATTGTGAAGCTAAACAACAAAATCAAAAACCACACAAACATGCACACTCACGCACATCCATACACATCAGTTACCAGAACAATTTGGTACTGACCGACAAGTCTTTCTGTACGCAGAGGGCTGGCTTCCATTTGCTAATTGTTACCGTCTCTGCGACCTGGAGAAGCCTTCGATTTTTTTGCGTAACATATCTGACACGCCTTCTTCAGGTTCGCTTGAGGTCGGTAGGTCAATAGGCGTCGAGCGATCGATGACGTTCGTACCTTGTGACTTGTCGCATTCTGCTATTAGCCCGGTATTGTGGTGTCTATGATCGTTTTGCGAACACAAATTGGAGTGTGTTCGTAGATCCAATTACGTAACTAACCCTCCATTCTGCCTGTGTAAGTGGCCCGGCACTCATATGAAAATTCGTAGATAACGTAAGATTTGGCGTTGGGCAGTAGCGGTGTTTTCAGAAGTGGTGTTGAGATTCGGGTGGTGGTGAACAGCATGACCAGTTGTGCTGCATAGAACGTGCGTCCCATAGCCGTCGTGGACTGGACAATACTTTCAGTTTTGTGCCGATCTAGTAAAAGCGAAGTCTGGTAAGAACTTTGTTCTGTCGCACAAGAAGAATCTGTTCAATAGCAACATTAGCCTTGAGACGGGTTTTCAAGAGAATAGCAGTGTCATCACTTTTGTATGGCAAACGCAGGTAGACATTTAGTTTGGGAGCTGTTGAACACAACGCGGCAGCCGGCTTTTGTTTGTCGAATTTCTTAACAAATGCCGATGGATAGCAATTTTCTTTGAGCGTAGTTTTCAGCAGTGGCAGTTATTTGGCCAGTGATTTTCTTGAACAGATTCTTCTTGCGCGATAGGACAAAGTTCTTAGCAGACTCGAATGTTCGTCTTATATAGCACAACCATTGAAGGAGAGCAATCAAATTCATATCAATATTTAACCTATCTTCTATACTCTCTTCTTTTGTTAATTCCACCGGTTACAGCTGTGGATTGAAACTTTTTGAGTTTATTTAAACTCATCCGTTGGTTACCACTCTGATCACGTTGGAGACTTTCCAGTGAGCCATCGTCTTCCATTTCATTGTTATGGGGATTCCTTTCTAGCCATGCGTAAACGAGACGCGTGAGCTGTGATTTATGGCAATTCTGTCACAGTGTATACATGAACAAAACTGTACTACATCCTTCCCTAGATAGTGAAGATCAATTGTGTTAGGAATGTCTCTCTCCCGTTAGTTATGTCACACCGAACTTGACATTTCGATTTGTTTGGCTTTGTTTAGAATATACCCAAATAACAGAACAGATAAGGATAACCTGTTTGTTTTTTGTTGGCTAATCCAGAGTAATTAGAGCATAAAAACCACCCTTCACTACAGTGCAAAAGGTTAACGCTAAAAACAATCTTAATTCACCCTATCCAGCTATGTGTATATCATTACAAAGTAAAATACCTCATCGACTACACACGGTAGTTTGTGAATAGCGCAGTCGATTTAGACTTCGTTTTTTATGGGGTCGATAAAACCCTAACGAAAAAGAAATAGCGTGCTTATCCGCTTTCGTCCACTTTTTAGCTAAAAAGCCTATGATGTGAATCAACTTTAGACCAGTTACTCAAATCAGTTCTCAATGAGGGAATGATAACTCTAAAACTGATCACTTCAACGGGCATTTTTGGAGACCATGGTTGTGCGGAATTGTTGGAAGAGGGCTAAGCAAAATTTGTGCAAATTTGAAGAATTACTACATTTTAGGATGCGTCCTAATTAGATCCAATTTATATAGCAAATGATACATCTAGATGTAGATATGTGGTTTATGGACATGTTCAAAAATTGCTTAACTATAACAAGTGATAGGTATGAATGTATACATATTTTCGCCGGTCAAATGATGAACCACAAAATTGGGTTCAAGATTGAAGCACAAGTTTTCACGACAGAATTGTCATTAACTTAGATTCTGAACTATTTTCAACAACGTCTCAAACCACAGACAATTATCGCCCTCAGAGTCACGGTTAACATAACAATTACGCTGGCGAAAGCAAAACATGATGTTAAACTACTTTTCTCCCTGATTCATGTCGTATTTTGATTATCCGGTTACTGTTTTCAGCCGTACCCAAGTTCTACGAACAGCCAAAGATGCTACATGCACTGGGTTGGTATTCGTAGAACGCGATCGAGGAATCGACACCTATGTAACATGATCACATTTGTCGGCTTATCAAACTCATTCCTGCCAGAAACACGCCGACGAAATTTATGGTCGCCAATGTGATACTCTTTCCACGCACATGCTGTCTTTGAAAGCTGTCGCACAAGCCGACGAAGTTCGGCAGCCATGCAGAAGGACTGAGCATGTTGTTGAGTGGTTGTACACTCTGTTCTCCACTGGAATACTGCTATCCCGCTGACACCATAGATGACGACGTTTCATTTATGGTAATCGGCTTTTGGTTACTTGGGTACTAATTTAATCAGACAGTTTATCAGAGCTGAAAAGACTGCTCAATTACGCAAAATTCTGGAACACCTCTAGTGTCACCAGCCATGAGGAAGGCAAGCACAAGCCCCTACTCGCCTTGGAATAGAACCCTGTAATTCGTTGAACCAAAGTACAGGCCGAAATGAAGAACGGACATCCATAGCCAGTCGACGACGTCTTGCACAGCCTGTGTTGCGTTATACACTATGGTGGCACTCCACCTCTCGAAACCGATTGTCGGGACTTATCTTCACATCCACTGTGTTAACAGTCGATCATGACACTTCTCTGGTTAACGTCAGCAACAAAATTGAATGGTACATAGGAGATAAATCAGCTTTTGCAAACGTTATATATATAGTAATTGACATCCACACCTCATTTTACTTGAGATCTGGTGGTAACGCACTTCGATTATTTTGACCCACTTCTCTGTTACTTCTTTCTTACTGGACAATACCACAGCTTTGCTATTCGAGTTAATTCAGAAATTCGTCAAATCGACCTTTTATAGACGCGACCTTCTTCCCGAATAGGGCAGAACACAATAAGTTGACCAATACAAGCGTGGCCAATATCAGCCTGTGAAGAACCTCATCTTCCGGTATTTTGTATGCGATCGGAATCCAATTGTTCTCAACGATTGAATTCTACACTTCCAAGAACCCTGTTTAAGATGGAAACACTTATGGTAACGGTCGAGTGAGAATGATTGGTTTCCTCATCTCGGAGGTACTTTAGCTAAACGGTTAGCTCCATAGTTATGGCAGGGATCTCATCCTTAAAGAAGGTTTTAAGGAAATTGTTTGAGCAGAGCGTCTTGCGACATTTTTTGAGCGAAACTTTGGCACCCATTGGAGGAAGAATGCTCAGCTGCAGAAGAGTATTTGGAGTGGCTGGTATAATCGGTTGAAGTGTTGTTCAAAGCGTTCCACATAGTGTTCTATTCACCTTTGAATACTATGGATGGGCTCATTGTTAGCCTCATAAACTGCCTCGTCCATACTGAGTATTTTTATTTTCAATGGCTGGAATGCGTCCGCCTAGCCTGGGTAGATTCACGGATGTGGTGGATGTTTCTGTCTCCATTGCACATGCTGACTGTCAGGCTTCTCACTTTTGTCGAAGTCGTCTCGTGTGTTCTGATTTCGTCATTTTATGGAATGCGTTGCACTCGCATTCAGTCTGAATACTCAAGCGAGCGTCAAAAAGTTCAAAAGAACCGTCTGAAATCCGGTGACCATCACTCGAACAGTAATGCCGCACGGACTGCTACCTGGGTTGTGTATGACTTTGCGAACGTGCATTCAACAAGCCTCGACGTCTCTGAGCGGTAGGTTTACAAGCCCGAAGAAGATGTTTAGCATCGATACTAATGGCCAACAGAATTCAGTTAAAGTGTCTCGTACCTTGGTTGGGAAGGCTGCCGACTAAGAGAGATAAACTACAAATATAGTATTTGGTGATCCTTGATGTGTTGTTAAACCATGTCGACAGTAGACTGACGTGCGTCGGTTTTCAATATCACTCTGACATGTTCGTCAGCATCCACGTAGGCTTGATGTAATGAGAATTTGTTAATACCTGGTTATGTGGTGTCAAGGAGACGGTGACTTATAGGGTATAGGCTAACATTTAAAAGTATGTTGGAGTGAATAGGTTAACGACCTTAACACATCAGAGCAATTGGCAACCGAGTTGCATACCTGAGTGACTCAATTCCGACCGTATGATCAATATAGAAGGTGGTAACCTTCTGGTGATACCATAATTTAGCGTTGGGTTTGAGTGATGAATATAATCATGGAACCAGTGCATACTGGAAACACATTCACTGTTGAGATGTATGATCGGCTTTCGGCAAACCTTATCCCAAAAGTGTAATAGCTAAAGGTTACGTTCGTGGGTTTCAGGTGGATTACCTCCACCAGTTCACCTTATCGAGTGGTTGAGGAACAATTTGATCTTCAATGCATGGTGATTCAACCAATACGGAACACACCGATAAAGTTGGATAAGGAATGGAGGAAGTCATCCAGCCGAATAATCGTTATTGTTCGAGGGCTTACCTCCACAGACCTTCTAACCACTGAGACATGGCTGTGTTCACTAACATAGGGTGAATGGTATGGTTGATTTACATTGTGCAACTCCATCACTCCAGCGCGTTCTGGTTGGCATGGTCTACTTGCACTGCAACATCGGTTCGCGGATGGACACAGCTTATCGGCTTGGAGTGTCAACCGATAAACGTGTGTAGATTGGTCAGTTCGGGCTTAGTTAGTTTGCTGAAATTTGAACACCTTTCAATATCAGTTTGTCGACTGACAATATGAACCAGTTTGTTCTCGACATTAAGCAAAACGAAATCATGGTGGTCGTTTTACTTTTTTATCAGGTCAGCCGACTGTTTGGTTAAACTGGATAGGCTGCACCGTTGTACAGTCTGCATGTACGATGATCGGACGTGTGCAAGTTGCTGCTAACCTATAGTGATCGGCCTGGAAAAAGTACTGTCGTGTCCAAATGGAATTGTTCATTCGGTGAAAGAACTCAGTGCTGATAAGGTCTTTAATGTCGCATTCATTCATTAGGCTCACATTGTATGTGTAATTAGGCATTTTTCTGACATAAATTGTTCATAATTTTTTGCCTTTAATAACCAGATACCCTCGAATCCCTAGTCGTCAGTTGTAAACCCGATCTTCGCAACGTCATTGTTAAGGTTTTCAATACCCTCTGGTTAGTAAGAACTGATCCGTAAACGAGTGACTAGGTATGCCGAGAATTTTGTGCCTTGGGTTCAAGTCAGTCTTACGGTGTCTGTGCTGTATAGGCGAACGATTGAAATGCAGTACTCGTAAGTTGTCAGAGCACATAATTAAGGAAATAGTCATCAGAATACACATAAAAACCGTTCAAAGGCAAGAAAACCAGAACCGATGTCTTACATCAACGAAATTCTCACTGTCGAATTTTTTGCGCCCAACTGTTATATCGGTCTGTTATTGCGTCTGTTATTGCGTGACACGCATGATACTTGGTTCTATTCGTTCACCAAACACTCATTGCAATACTCACGTTCTTGGCTAACCGCATTTAGTGCCCTGACCGTGATTACAGGTGATGATACCGTAGTGACAACCATCCAAGGATGTTGGGTACGAGTACTTAGTCAAAATTGTCGAAGTCAAAACCCATTAAGCGAAGCTGACAACTCTGCGGGTGCTCCCCAGAGGCCAGGCAAGGGCAGTTGTGGAGGCGGTGCGTGGAAGCCTTATAAAATTGGAGTAGGCCACTGTAAAGAAGATGATGATTATCGGGTTTGGGAGTCCCGCAGACTACCAGTAGCAACCCAAGAAACCATAGCTTGGCCTTGTAGATAATACCCAGTTCGTGCTGTCATTAAGAGTGGCGTTACGGACGGCCACACCGGAGTTGGACAGAGGGTCCAATTAATGGTTGGGCTGCCACCAGCAGACCGAAAGCAAATCAAGACTGCGTTCATCGCTCGTCCTGTGACTTTGCAGGAGTCGGCTGATGTGGTTACCCAAGTGCTGGCTGGAAACCCCCTGGTTATCAACGCCGACAAGCCACTGAAATGAATGAACTGAAAATCGCAATGGTGAGAGCAACTGAGGTAGAAAGATGAGAATCGTTGTAGCCTGTGCAACCGATGTAGAACATCAAGGTACTGACGGAGTGTACGCCCACGGGCAAGAAAAGACTTTGTTTAAGCGAATTTTTGTCGGGATTTGACAATACAGTACAACGTGCGATCGATACGAGGGCAGTAAGCAACAGGAGAGGTTAATTGATGTGAATATTGTCCGATTGACTCAGGGATGGTCATTCGATTGATTGTTCAGAGCGTCCGGTTTTGTGCAATTATCTTTCGAACGATTAGTAATAGCTTTACGCTTAACGTTTATAGCCTGGCAGAAAGCAGCGTCTGAATAGATTATCTTGTTAGCTGGTATTAAATTAGGAGGTCGTTTGACTCACCTCGGGCCATACTGATTACAAATTCTCCTGATCATACTGAGACTGTGAGTGATTTGAATCACGGCAATTTTGTGACAAACCATGGATGGTTTCATTACTAAGGAGGCGTAACCCGGGTTTCGGACAAGTCAACCTAAGTATAATGAAATCGCGTTTAACATGTGAAAACTAGTTATCGAGAGGATCAGTTGAAACAATTCCGAAAATAGTTCACCGTCAACCAAGAACCGTAGGTTTTTGTAAATGAATCGAGGACGAAATCCTCATAGGAATCCCCATAGGAATTCTGGTGCACCAACAGCAGGAAATCAGATGGCGGATGATATGCTGAAAGGAGACATCCTCAAAGAAACGGGTGGCTGTTTCTGTTCCTCTGACTTGATGAAAGGCCCAATGGAAAATATCAATGTTAGATCGATTTCAGAAGACTCAGTGCAACCACCGTAAATGATATTTTGCCTTTCCCAGCGCGGTCAAAATGTTTTGACGAGCTGTAGAATGCTAGGAGTGTTGGACGGTGCTGGACCTACTTTCGGGGTTTTGGCAGGCCTCACTCAAGCATTCAGGTGAAAACGAGACGACCTTTATTGAAGAGAGAAAACAGAATCGGCTCAGATTTATGCTGTTTGGCTTGTCATATGTCACGTTCATACTCAGACAACTTGTGTTCAATGTTCTGAATGGATCATCCGACTTCGGGGACGGTGTCGATATCTACAATGCCACTGAGGTGGAATATACAATGTTTCGGCTATATTGTTGGGGGTTGAACAAATTGTATTGTGATTCAAAACTCCACAGTCACAACTGATGAAACAAAGACTGATAGTGGTCGGTCACAAAGGCGCACAGGAGTGAGTTACACTTACTACCAAAGAAACTGATGACGATTAATGTAACTCCCTTATGTGCGCCGAGGAGGACGTATAGGTAATTTTTTGGTTTTGTTGGTTTTTAATTCGATTCATAAAGAGAGTCAGTGACATCGACCTTCCTGTACGAACAGTTGAAGGAAGATTATCGGTTTCATTATTCGGAGAGAGATACAATCATGCGTTTGTCAAGGTCAAACAACTAATGTAGTACGGATAACTGCTAGCGGCTGAGCAGAGTTTCATGACTGCCACATGTGCGAATGGCACTTGGAGCTGGACTGCGCTGAATAAAAGAAGCATCGTAGGACACACCAGTCTAGTCCTAATTCCTACCGAAAGCAATTATCCAACGATAGAAAAGGAACATCTGGCTGTTGTTCGGGCCTTGGAGAGGTGGAGATTTGTAATACTCAGAATTAGGGGCTTCGAATAGCCCTGAAAATCGTACTCGGATTGAAACCTCCCACAAGAGAGCTCGATGCAACGGCAACATCTGATCAATGTGCAAGCATCACGTATGGGGCGGTGGTGAAAAACAATGTTAGATCATGGAATTTCATGAAGCATATTGCTAATAAATGATGAGTTCCGGAATTTTTAGTATATATTATAAATCAAGAAAGTTTTCACAACGGTGTGTCACCCCCAGTCAAACAACCTAAGTGAAAGTGACGACAGTGCAATCCAAGAACGGTTGGAGGCTGAAGGAAGGAGTTGGGAATGGTTTTTGCTACTGCTGCTGTCAGCCAACCGTTCCTTACCAAAGAACACAATAAGAGGGTTGTCGTTCTAACTACCATGTGAACAAGTACCACGACTATTAGCTGATCAAGAGGCTGACACCTGCGGAGACCAAGCAGTGAATAAACGTGAGTTAGCGGAGGTGCGGTGGCTAACCAACAAGATCTCGCCATTTAGCAAGGGTTCACTAAGAACGAGTGAAGCACAATGTTATACTGTTGAATCACTGTGTTCGAAGCTGGTTCAAAGCTCAAGCACATAGGTAGGAGAACGTTGGATGCAACAAAACCAGGATCTAGGGAATGCTTCGCGAAGTGGAGTTACTCTGTGGAACATCACTGTCCAATGTATCCGATCACAAACGACGAGCAGGGGCAACAGGCTCATAGCAATCAACTGCGCAAATGGCATGTTCAGCCAAACAGAGAGGGGCTGTATTTAAGGCGTGCCAACACCATCGCTACCAACGTGGGAGTCAGCCAGAGAACGAGTAGAACCTCAACGACTTCTGTTGTGGCTGCAACAAACTGCACTACGTGTGGTAAGGATGGACGGTCAAAATGTGCTACTCGTGAGTAGTCAGACTGTAACTGACGAAGAAATTATCTGAATAAATATATGACAGTTTGGACGCCAGATACGGACAGTTCACATCTTCCTACAAACTGCCATTCTCTCTGATAACAGTGCGTACGGTTTGCGCCTAGAGGGATTGTTGTGATCACAACCTTTATAGATAGGCGGGACATTGGATATCGGTATTGCCCAATGCTTTGTGATTCATTGCCTGTGTGGGATGAGGATTTCAGAAACCCATTCTCAAATCTCCAACTCTTTAGAGAAACGACAGAAGATAGAGTTTTCTTGTGGAAATCCGCCAACGACTCAAAAGTCTGATCTATTTGATAGCTTGAGTGGTTCAGGTCGGTGTTTCAGTGATTAAGATATTGCTCTTCGATTCTGGTTCTCAAATTAATGTTATGAAAGTTGAATGTGAATAAAACGGTGGTATGCGGCAAGTCACCATGGAATATTAAACCCATATGTTGTGTTCTCATCTTCACCAAGTACGTTGAGCATTCGACGCAAATGTGTGTGTACATCCGTGTGAGAGCATGAAGGTGTACTTGTGATGTGAGCCAAGAACGTGGATGGCACAAGAGTTGTTTATTCAACAAAGCAACACATGGGTTAAGCGGTTAAACAGGACCACAAAGAAAAACACTCATTTGCAAAAAGTACTCGGTTTATACCATCTCAGTTGATACAGACGCCAGAAGAAGCGAGGACCATTTTGGGCGATGCTGCATCCCGATATTTCTTCCTGTATTTTCTTGTGGCTACTTCAATGTCAAAATTTATGCTCTGGTCCTACTACTGAATAGTAGTCGTGTGAGTAGGATATTACATTCGCTCATCCTCAATACACTTGTTTCTCTTTGTTACGTTTGTTGTGTTTGAACGCTCGGTAAGCCGACCAGTCTGGTGACCTCCATTCACTAAAGTCAACCGTCTTTTGTCTACTTGCTATCACCTAGTCCTTGATTCTGTTATATGCGGTTTATTCCGGTGAACGTGCATTAGAATTCAATCAACTTTTTGTGTTCCCAGTCGCATTCTGATACGACAGACATACTACTGTTTAAGCAACATCCAAACGCAGTCAAAAGAACACAAGTAGACAAGTGGAACATACAGGTGCTCGATGAATTGTATAGTACGAACCGGTTGTCGTAGGTACCTACATGAAAAACATGTGCTCCATTAAGACCGTAACATCCGGTGATGGGAAGAACAAGTGCGAACGACACTACGTTTAGTTTACGTTCACATATTCTTCTTAACAATTTTAGACGGTACATGGTGTTACGGAAGAGCTTTTTTTTACTCCCCTGATCCAAGTGAAGTTTTGGACGGTGGATTTTTAATAAAACCGATATCTGGAGTGAAGAAGAGTGAAGTTGCCAGACTTGTTGATGGTATTGTTTGTAGCAAAATTCGGATTGATTCCCAGTATGTAATTGCCATAAGGTGTTCGAGCATCTTTAATAGATCTTCACGCTTTAATTTAAAAGAAATCTCAGGGATATTAGAAATAGGTAGAAAAGACGATGAGTAAACTCAGGATCGTTAAGGATGACCTTTGTGAACTTACGGTTTCAACCTCGGAGAAACGTCCTATTTGGGGTTTGTGCTTCAGTGATTTCGTATTTCTACCTTGTCGCTTAAATTATCGTGCTCATTTAGCGAGGATCACAGAGGACCAACTCCTTTACCAACGCCATCTCGCCTTTGAAGATTACTAAGTCGAGTTTGATGAATGGATGTCTACAAGGAATATGTGGTTCTGTCATGACGGAGACGTGTTTTGGTCGTAGCGTCTTGGAGGCAGGTAATACGGTGTTGTTCTGTCGTCGGATCCTAGCTTTGTAAACGATGGAATATGATTAAAGTATGTGACTGTCTTCTGGGCCGATGACTTTCCTCGGGACCGACGACATTTCGTGGTTAGGAAACTGGCAGGTAACCTGAACATGCGGACATAAAGGCTCGGAATATACTGCAAACGTTTTTCAGCCAATTGTTGTACGGTGACACAGAGGGGTAGTTACATATACATGCACCATCGGGGGTGTTCCAGAGTGATTTACTCCGAGCTGTAATCAATCTTCTACATCACAAACAATCCCCCTGCCTGTTAGGGTAGAGTTATTAGCTGGAAGTTTAAAAGAGTGGATGGAGGTGTCCCTCAAGGAACACTGCGACGGGGTGTTTAATGACTTTAGATGTCGGTCTAGTGAAGCCGTTCTGTTAAGGAGATGGGAGAAGATTTAGTCCACCAAAGTCTATAAAGACGTGTATTTGGGAGATCGAAAAGATCCGCAAATCGCTGCTCAAACTGTGGCGTTTGGTGGTTTTAGCGTCTTCTTTTGCATCCTCCTTGTGTCGTTTGATGCGTTGTACAGAATATTAGGTGCTCATTGAAAAATCGTATCTACTACTGTGTCTCTAAATGTGTCTGGTTTACTTCCTGTCATTTTTGTGTGTCTGTGATGGCTGTTGTCAGAAGTTTGCCCTCTCAGTTGATGATGAATTTGGAACTGAGGAAGAAGTAAGGCTGTTAGCGATGACAAGTAGACTGTTATCAATTATGGCTGTTTTCCGATGATGATAAACCACCAGTTCCGAAGACAATATTGCCCAAAAAATGCTGAGTGTTATTTGATTCTCTGTAAGCTCAAACCCACGAATAGGCACCGACCAAGATCTGTTGTAGTCCAAAATAAATTCGTATTTATAATAAACACTTAAACGTACTGATCAACCGTTTTATTCATCTTCATTGGCCAATGGCTTGTTAGACCTCATTCGTCTTAAGTCCCTAGTGTTAACTGTTCATCCGATGGGTTTGTTCATTCTGCTGGTTATTTCTTAGGTGTTGACCATCCTGTTCGGTCGTCCCACTCGATACACAGCATCATTCACTCACCATATCTTAAGGTTATTGATGAATATGTCTGGCTTTACTGATTCTCTTAATAACACATTCATTCAGCTTTGGCTCTTATTACATTCAGCATATGATGAGTTTAGTAACCGGTGAGTTTTCGGTCACGAAACTACGATACATTGCACGATATAGACATTACTGCAGACTAGACCCTAATTTTACTGTGGATGCGAATGAAGCTCAGAACGACGGCGACCTCGGAAGTAAATTCATGAGGGAGTCTGGCCTGGTACGTTTCATTCACCTGTTGAAATCTTTTATCCGACAGCTTTGGTCCTCCTTTACCACATCTAATTACGTTCACTTCACTCGGAGAAACACGTTACTGTGGTATCTATCCACAGTTGTCAGCTTATCTAATTTCCAGTTGCTTCTGTCTATCCAACGTCATCATGTGCAATGTAAGGCAGAGTTAAATTGCACTCATTCATCGCACCGTTGTTACATCACGTTACGGGCTGGTACTCAATTCAACGGTAAACCCGAACACTAACATACTATTGAGGCAGACCACCTGCTAAGTCTCCTAGAACAGATCTTTGTAGAAAACTGTTTCATACGTTTTGTTTTGTAAACATGGCATATATTTATTTTCGTACAACTTCTGTGTACGATTTTCAAACACTTGGGTAAGCAGGCTCTGACTTGATTACTGATGGCCTGTTTGAACGTTATGTCCACCCTCCACGCTCCTTAGTCTATCACTGTTGTCGTCCCTCCGTACGTTGTATGATGAATATATTGTTTGCTCACTTCAGGTAATTCTCCCTATTTTTCCAAAGTTTTGCAGCCTGTATATTTGCGTTTTTTGAGTGCGTGCAATTTTTCCTCCCATGACTCTAACCGGTACACGTAATTCACCAGGAAGCAAACCACATCCACCTGTCTGAACAAAACTAACCTCACGTCTGTTATACATTGCGTTATTCAGAAGTGCGCCACGCAACAATAATTAAGGTCCCATTGTATTTGTTCCGCTTTTTAAGTGTTCACTATTGACTAACAACTATCACATAAATGCTGATCACCAAAATTGTCACCTCTGGAACAGAATGTGAAATAACTATCACTGGAATGACCCTCTTTGTAGACTCTCATTTACACCATGACGCATGACCTCAAATGTGTAAGTTTGACACCCATCTCTTGTTATTATTTCGGTATGCTGTAACTTCATCTTAGAATACGAGAGCGATTTGCGCTCGAATCAGACATCTAGGTTTGGACGAGTTTGGGACAATGAGAAGAAAAGTGTCCGTTTGAATTCAGTTGGTATTAGATGAATCAAAGCAATGCGTATAAACTGTTTCGCATACTATCACTGTGGTAGTCGCCGTAAAAATAACGCTGTTTCTACATGAAAGACATTGCACAGTGGAAACTATTCTCATGACTATAGTACACGAGATCGCAGCTGATCCCCTGTATCAGTGCCTGTGACTGTTCACTAGTCGTCTTCTTTGTTGTTGTCCGGACAGCAGTAGCCTTCTACAAAGCACAAAGTACGACATTTTTCTTCTCAGCGTGACATTTAGGTATGAGTATGCAAGATAACCTACTGCCCGAAAGTCTGTCATGCTGATCGATGGACTGACTGGGTCATCGTCTAGTGGTCGGTTGTAAATGCGTATCATGTCGGTTGAAAAACTACTACTGTGTTTCCAATCGAGGAATAACGAAGTGTGATTATTTAAATGTTGGGGGCTCTCATAAATTACAACTGAAGGGTGAATGTTACACTATCTTGCTAAAGTTTAATTCGTAAAAGGAAAAACGAAACTGAAGCTGAAACTTCGGCGACGCAATCTCATTTTACTTGATCTCTAATGAAATAAATCAACTTCCCAAGTTTTGATAGATAGCTGGATATCCCAGTGATATCCCGTGAATACCGTTTACTAGAACTCCATTAGGTAACTGTTAGAAAAACAAAAGGAAAAGAAACAACTGTGTATTTGTAAATCAAAATACATTTCTTGAAAATTGGGTGAGCTGGGCCAAACACGCCAATCTGAAGGTTGAAAGCAATGAATTAGCAAGGCGATTATTTCCAGGGACTGTAAAAACTGTCTTCTGTTTGTATGATTGCCACAATGTATTCAGCTGTTTATGGCCTCACCGACCGAATGTTCTAATCTTTTCAACGGTGGTTCTTATTGAGTTAGGATGTGGCAAGTCGACTGGACAATCAGGAAACTGGTCACAATAGACCAAATCGTTCTAAGTGGTCTTCAATCAGAAACGTTCGGCAGCCATCCAGCACCTTTTTCACACTGTCAGTGTTCACTGCGCAAGTATAGTAGAAAAGGCAATGACGACGTTGTATGCAATCCGATAGGGAGGATACGCTTTGTTTCGTCAGTTCCTAGTCGAACCACGGGGGAAGGGGAAACAAGATACAATATGATCCGGTTAACATAGCCACCGGCTAGCTCACTCGAAACCTCAGAGCAAACAATTAATCAAAATGCACGTCTTAGGATTGGTACGCCCAGTGGTCCGGCTTCTATAATCAGAAATTTAAAACTACTTGTTAAAAATGATAACATTCTTTTTGTGTATATCACTATATCTTCCTTATAAAGGTTTCGGCCTTCTTCCTTAAGATACGTGCTGTGACACTAACATAAAAGTGCTGTAAAAACATCCTTGTGAGATCTATTTATAAGGGCTCGTTGATCTGTTAATTTTTAACAGATTTCTCTCACACCCCACCTCACGCACATTCGCTTTTGCTGATTCACCTTCTTTCACCTGACATTTGAATGACTGAGATTACCCTCGCATATTCAGTTAGAATATAACAGTAACGGTTTCTCACTTGATGCTGCCTTTACCGTTATTGCCGTACCACAACACAATGGCCTCACAATTTGGATTACCTCCACAAGGGCCTCTAAATGCAATACTCCTGTAACAGTTCGGACGGACATTATTGATTCTTCTATTCCATATGTTTGGAGTATACGGAGGTCGACATTTTTGGATCGTCTGGACTCATTTTCTCTGTTGAATTATTGCATTGCACTTGATGAGTTGAATAAGCTGGAATTCCGTTGTAAACTTCTGGGAGAAGGACAGCGTTGGTTTGACACTTATAATGTACACTCAGAATCTACCTCGGTGAATACACTTACCAGTTTGGATAAATCATTGGGTTCCAAAACAACCGTCCATGCTCTAAAATCAATTTTTTCCGGTATTACCCAAGATACTGGTGTGCTCACCAATGGCTTTATTTCATGGTTACCGTGGTTACCTGAAGATTCCAAGGTACCGTTGAAAAGTTTGGGAAAGTCTTGCTTGTGCAGCAATTCCCCACCGGTTTTCAATGACGAGAAATGTGAGCGTTTGTCGTAGTCATGACCAAATCAGCTATTTTGCTAAATTCTGCTGACCCTGCTGTGTTCATACCTTACCACATGATAAGCCTGCGTGTGCAATTGTGTCTTACACATATGAACGTTCCGGTACCTCCACGAGGTGCAGTCGAGTCTCGTCTGCCTTTTTTACATATAACTACCGTATATTTTCACTGGTATTTAATAAGCATGTCATTTCAAATAAGGGTTGATTTCGAGTAATTACTGATTTTCGCATCACTTACATCTATAAATCCATCTATAAATTTGGGAATTTTTCCAGTTTCTCAATACATATGTTTAGATTTATTGTGAACATTCAATTCTGATGTTTGTGGAAGTGTACAACTGTGCTGAGGAACGTAAACCATGGTTGTCGCACAACTCTCTCTCTCCCCATCTATTGAGCAAATGACCATATCTAAAATTTCCGTTCTGAATCTCAAGGAGGATTATCCGCACTTGTTTGCAGATGCCGTCGGAACAGGTACTTTGAGAAAACTTGAGATCAGATTACTAGAAGTAATGAAAGGCTTTTTCATCAGCCAACCCAGACCACTATCACAGACCAAGCAGGAGATCGTGGTAGTTGTCTCCAGTAAACGGTTTAAAACGGATCGAGTGGTTTAAGTAGATTCATTCTACGACGGCTATCGTAAAAAAAGTGAAGTACAAACCTACGAGCCCTCAACCAGCAAATTATGATTGAGATACCGGTTCTTACTGGTCAGTGGTAGGAGATATTGGTTTAAGTAAGTTGAACATCATACATAATTGGTGGTTGAACCTGTTTCCGTGATTGAGTGTTCACATTAGGATGATTCAGTCGTGCCTAATCTAAGGTCAGTTTGGCAGTGGTCAATACGGTTGTTTCATGAAAGGGTGGCCAGAATTCTAATCCCAGCCGTGGCAAGAAAATGCACCACCGACAAGGCCTAACAAAGTCCTAACTCGAAAGTGGCTGAGTGAAAGTCGTTCTTGTCTCCACAGAAAAACTATGGGTTCGGATGTCTGCTGCCAAAGTATGTTGTAAAATTCAACTCTGCTTTCTTCCGCATACCTCTTATCGAGGAGTTCAAACATCTAATTGATTTCCTCACAGCGGGCAGCTTATTCTAGTGTACAGTTCTGCTGATGCATTTGAGTTCCGTTCCATTCACTTGACAGGAATTCATGTTACTGTTTCTGGCATGCAATTTGCTCTGTCTGCACGAATGATGTATTTTATGCTACTAAGAAGCAGCAGGACGGAAGTCTGTGTTGATCCAAATATGTGAGTTCCAGACGGATAAGTTTGCCTTGCTCAGACATGGTATAGCTAGCAATGGCACTTGTTCAAGGAGTGAAAATAGTAGAGCTCCGACTAGTGCACCGAGATCATTTAATCTGCTTCAAATCAGGTATTTACTAGCATTGTGCTCGTAGTACTTCAATCATTCTCCAGAGTTTGCAACCATGTATCACCCATTGAGACCGTTTACTCGAACAACACTTTATTCGAATAGTTGGTACAGCAGCAAAGTGCGTTACGAAAATTGAAAATGTGGTTGTTCCTACTTTACTAGTTGAGATATTCGAGGTCTTGTTAGATGTTCATATCAATCAACACTTTTGATGATGCTGTCTTAGCTACAGCATGTACAAGAAACGATTACTGTTTTTGTATCATCTGAAACGAAAGAGATTCTGGCTTTTGTTTGAGCTTACGAGGTGGCATATGCGCTTTTTTGTCTGACACTATTCGGGGGACAGATTGTGAGGCATTGATTACTTTACTACTATCTGACAATTAGGGATGTAAATTTTTCTATATTAGTTGATGGTACATTGAATTATTGGCTTACATGGTCATAAAACCTCGTAGCTGACACTATGTCGCATTTATCCTTATCCAACTTCAATAACTCTGACCATTCTGAGGAGGTAAGGTTGATCGCAATATTCGACTAATCTATCCTGGAAGCAGTTTTACAAAAGGAGGTGTGATTCAAAACGCAGAAAGACGACGTGGTTCAAAGGCCAAACTATTCCATTTACATCAATAACCCTATCATTAAACAGATTCCATATAACCTTATGCCATACTCCCAAATACGAATTGAATTATATGTAGCTAATACGTATCTAATGCACCGACTCACTCTCGTCTGATCAACATTGCTTTTGAATAAGAATGTTTTCTTTGTTTACACGAGACTCACTTCTATGTTATCAGAACTGAGTTCGTCTCAGCGGCAATGAAAGTGCCTGTATAAGACTAAACTCCTTGTTAGAAATGGGATAAGATAAAGAAAATCATTGTAACATCTGTACAATCCGTTGAATTTCCTCTGAAGTCGTGGTATGAAATTGTAATCGTCATAATGAATCCGTTTGTTGCAGCATCCGTCAATAAGCATTATGCATTAGTAGCTACAGGTTTTCGTTGCAAATGGCCTGATATCCACTTATACGGTTATAATTCTATGCAGCGCGTTCGGAATTTGTTGAAGTATCTCATTGTTTGTTTTGGTTTTTTGTAATAAATCGTGGCTGTAACTGTCCACAGTTCACCATTTACCAGTCCACACAGTTTCACCATCAACATGGCATAAAACCAGCTCGTACAATACTCTCATTCTGCTGCCAAGAGGACAGTATGGCGGCGAACTCGCTTCCTGGAGGAGGCTATTCAAAGTATACAGTTAGGAGGGTGTAAAGCGGAACTAGACTGCATTTGACGCACTGTTCGCTTTGAAAACGAGTCCTCACGGTGCTACAAATTATGCATTCGGCTGGGATAGCATACGGAAGAGCTTTCCGCACGAGACTGAACGCAACGGTTAATTTTCCCGGTATTGTAGCTCGTGAGAAAATTGGAAAATGGAATTATCAGAAAGCATACACTCAGTACGCACCCATTTTACCGAGTGATACGTTCGTCGTTTCGAAACTGCCTTGTGTTCACAAGGATAGACCGTTACCATCAGAACCCCAGAAATTCAGGCGATTTATTAAACCAGGAATCTATTAACTAGAGTTTGGAAGATGTGTTATTTTAAAAAACATGTTCTGCAATTTGAGATGTTCGGTCTTCGTTACGATGTCATTCATGTTACGTGAACCGAGGAGCATGCGCTGTAGAAACCACTGCTATCTATCGCGGTTTGCTCAGATCGACGGGTTACAACATTCTGCCTGAATATGGGTATGACAACCAATGAAACGAAAGCTACCCTGACGAGTCGAAGACAGAAAAGCTTTTCTACACAGTACGAGTGCGTGAGGTAAGGTACAATAAAACAAATCAAAGGTTGTCATATCATCTCCATTCGGGGAATTAAGCAAATGGCATTTTCCAAATGTTTACGTTCCCGGAGGAGATTATTGACCCGTTAATCTTTGAACAATTTCACTCACACCCCACTTCACGCACATTCGCCTTTTATGCAGATTATACCCAATTACTCGCTTACGCTGATTCACCCTCCCTTGCCTGATATTTGAATATCATCATACTGAATGTTATTCCCATATTCAGTTGGAGTGTAACGATAACCGTTTCTTGTTTGACGTTGTCTTTTCTGGTCTAGCGGCGACTGAGAACGTCGTTTTCTTGGGTCACTAGTCGCAGCTGCATTGCCAACAACCCTTGTATTTTTGAGGAGACCACTAATCTGAATAATTCTTATGTACTTCCATTGAAAAGGTGTAGAAAATGAGAGAACAACATTCTGAGTTAGAGAACGTCGAAGTCCTATGATTTTAGCGAACATGATCACGAACCTGTTGTATAAGGAAGTCGTCTTCAGAAAGAAAGCTCTGACTTTAGACCATAGGTTTGAAAATTAACTTTTAACACAACCAAAGGGTAGCTAAACATGTGGCAGACCTGAAATGCTATAATCCGCTAGACGTGAAAACCACGGTCTGCTGCTTGCCAGGCAGTTTCAAAAGGGGGAAGTGTTCCGTGTGAAAATTGGTGGACACTTGGTGGAGAACAGTGATTAGAAGGAAGTTATTGCAAGTAGATAATCGCTAATGCTGATTGTTTTCTGTGACTCTGAACAATTCCCTGTAGAATACAGAAAATTCACACTTTACAATACAAGGTGTTGAAGATGATGAATACCAATAGAAATGGACCTGATCATTTTCACTTCAAACAAACTTGTAGGTTTTTGATAAATTGGTTGAGAATAACAGTGTTACAAGCAAGTTGTAATACTCTACGTTGCTAATGTAGGTTTTTTTTGAGCAAAGAGAAGTTAAAAACCCTCATCCGGGAAATCTTACTTTACGTTATGCTCATTGTTTTAGAACGAAGACCTTGCAATGCTGGGGTACTACATGATGGGTTTATTGAGTTCTTTTCATAGGAAGGCTGAGCACTCACCTGACGATGAAAAGCTGGTTACCATTACCGGTAAATTAGATTTAGGAGCAACTAGTTCACAGGATCTTAGCTTGCTTTTCGAACGCACATCGGTTGCTAGGAAGAAGGGTTCATTTGTTGGGACAGTAAACAGGCAGTTTGCGTCGCTTCGCTCAGATCGCTGCACGCTCATCTGAATGTTGCGCTGCCTTCTTGAGCTAAATATGTCGGACTGTCGAGCTTAATTCTTGAAGAACAATGTTCCTATTGACGAAATACAACAGATGGACACAAAATCAGTTCACTATTTACTCCTGATAGACTACGTAAAT
The DNA here is from genome assembly GCA_013368495.1 of Paragonimus heterotremus. NCBI lineage: Eukaryota > Metazoa > Platyhelminthes > Trematoda > Plagiorchiida > Troglotrematidae > Paragonimus > Paragonimus heterotremus. The sequence continues at coordinate 101,266 of LUCH01000952.1, read as the reverse complement.
CAGAACAATTCTTAGCGCACTATCGACTCATTCAAAGAGACAGTCTTTCTTCATGATATCTTCTGCTAACCGTGTCACCCGTATGAAGATATGTTTACATAGCCCAAACAGTCATTTGGGGGAAAACTCGCTATATCTTCAGCATTCAGTGAGTCCTCTGGCCTGCGGAGAATAGTTCTTTGGACTACTAGTATGTCCAGTCTAAAACAAGTTACTAACGTCAATAGTAGAAACCTCATCATTAGACGAATTCTAGTGCATACTTTGCGCACACATTTGGGACGTTGAGCTGAGTCTCCAAGAAGTTCGGATACCAGAATCATTTTGGCATAGTGAAGTGATAGTCACTCGCTTGCTGCTACTTCACTCTTGTTCCCTGTATAGTGAAACATGTTCGTAGTGTTCTGAGTAAACTGTGAATATGTTTCTCTTCAGCCCATTTTCTCCATCTTTACTCCACTCGCATTCTTATTATTGCTGAACATCCGAAGTTGAATACATCCAGCGGCTTCTCTTTTTCCTTCCAGATCATCCAGCACGGATTCAAGTGTGCACGGTTACTGTCGGCTCCCTCCAGTTTACACATTTCCAATGAATCCTGTTGGGTAAAGTCGCACTGATTCAGTTAGCCTGACGAGAACGGACTGAACAAACATAGCTGTTTAAATCGGAAGGTATTATATGTGTCAATATCTAACGAAAACATATGTTGACATTGACTCTTTGATCTACACTATAGAGCTAATTTGGTCAGTCCTATAAAATGGGAATTTATAACCGCAGTAAATATGTTAAAACATCCGGCTGTTTCCTTCATATCTAGGCATAAGACAACTTGAACTTCTGACAGTTGTGCCCTACGTATGACGATACGTATGAAGATACGCAGAGGTACGTCATGCGCTTCATACCATAACTGTACGGAAAAAAAGTGATTTCCACACATCTCTCTGGCTTATATACCGTCTACACGTAGGCATCCGTCGACTGATGGTTAACATGTAAATATTTGCTCTCATTACCAACAAAGAAGCAGTTGGCAGCTGTTTCGATCGGAGACTGCATCTCTGTGGTCTATTGGGGTTTGGGATCTTGCCAAGTGTTCGATGATGGATCGGATGGAGTGAGACTCCACAATCGCACCTTCACACGTTGATAAGTAGAGTGTTTGAGCGATGTATTGCCGTTTTAAGAATGAAGGCCGCATTCCACTTTAGAACGTCGTAATCCATCCCTAACCTAGATCTTTATAATTATAGGATAACAATTTATGTATATTGTGGAGGCGCTCTTCAACTGGTGTAAAACGTTACACTTTTAAAAAAAGTGCATTCTTTGATCAAATGTGTAAACAAAATTCATATTTTTTCTGTATAAATGACATGGGAAAACTTGGTGTCCGTGTAATTATGGGGTCAGATGCGTACACTGTGATGCAGTTTCCGTGCTTCATAGCGACTCTGTGGAGTGCCGGTGTTAGCTATTCGAGATAACTATGTATTCACACCGTAAGTCATTTGGTGGACACGAAACAGTGGGATTGTCAGGCATGTAGAAGATGAATGTCCCATAATTACGATTTGGCTGTTTAGCTCAAATAATAGCACATATGTTGCGTTCTGGCGTGAGATTTCCGTCGATGATCCAAATTTTTATGAAACCTTATTGGAAGTATGTTTAAATGCAATTTAGGTATGTAGAGTTGGTAAGCAATTGGTTGTGGCCACGTAATCATAGAGACATCTAGCTGCACTTACTTCAAAGAGATGCTTGATGTAGCACGCCGTGCGAACTGTCTCACGGTGGGGCGGCCGGAGCTCACGGAGATTTTGAGACACAACACCGTTCGATCCTATGGTCTGATGTTCGATGTACTGGATTTCATTGGAAAATTTGCACTGTGCCTCAGCTGAAAACGGAAGAATACTAAAGTATCACTAACTTCTCAAGCAGGTTATATTAATTTGGAAACATCGCACTCATATGTGTAAACATACTTCATATACGAGGTCAATCTGATAAAAAACGTTTGTTTCTCGCGCAAGCTGGACTATAGCAGGAACGATTTACTGAATATTCTCTTAGTAAAATGTGTTTTTAAAATCGGTTCACATGATCAACACTTGCCAACTGACCGAGGGTGACTGCTGGTGCTCATACACAACGTTTCCGCCTTGTCATACACCAGGCATGACAAAGAAGCGAGTACGGACTAATGTCTCTTTGCAAAGTCACCTTGAAAGGTAAATTTTCATCTCTTAAAATATCCACCTCTTCAATAATTGGAAGTTAATGAACGAGAAGTGCATCTTTCCTACAATGCCACTGATATTTAGAAGGAACAATGAAGTATTTGGTTGCCATAACGTGAACAACACTCATGTTCGAGTACAGCTTATGTATTCAGATGAGTTCCCGGTTACTATTGATAGTAGCTCTGGGTGGTGTTGTACACAATCGGAGTAAGCAGTGATCTAATTAGATTACTGATTAACGGTCGCAGTTAACTGGAGAACAAAGAGATCGAGTTTACTTAGAAGCTGAGTTGAACAAGAAAGAACAGAGGCGGAATAAGACTTGCCTTAAGCAAGTAAATCGTGGCAGGCGAATCTGGTTACAAATATAGAAGTACATCTATATAACTCCGAATTAAGAGGCCAAGTTAAATCAGAACAGAATTTTTCTCACACTTCACGGTGATATGAAGCAATATAAGCGAGTAGATCTCCATAAGAAACATATTACATTATAACTGTTGTACAGACATGGTAAAGCTGGCAACATTTTGAGATTCAGAACCCTGGAAAACAACAAATAAACAGTACATTTAGCGGGGGAGGTAGCCTATTTGCATTGGAGATGAGCAGAATTGTTCTCTGGGATGAATGCATTTTTGATAGAACGGATATAGACTATTGATTTTGTTGAACGTGTCATTTACCTTAAGAGATCATATCATAAGTTTGACAACCTATCGCCCCGCTACGTGGACTCAGTACTCATTCTAGTTTAATCACCGGTTAATTGTCAAACAACTGGTCAGTACACTATTTCAAGAGGTTACTTGAAAGAGTCACCAGTGTACAAATATTGTTTCATGTAGATACTGGAGAAGGATGGGTGGGTAAGTCGTGCGTGTTATTTCCAAAACACACAGCGAACGTTGATCTATTTCGGGATGCATGGGCAACTTCTATCTGAACCAGCACTACGGTCAACAACGTAAAGAAATACAACGTCATCATTCCCTTAACTGAAGACTGGAGTCAGCTGACCACAATACGGGATCCACGCTTCTCTTTCATTAAACCACGTGTTGCCTGTCTGAGCATAGAGCAAAATAAAAGTATTTCCAGTGCGAATTTTGTTTGCAATCCGTTTGCACTAAATCAATGATGGTTCATATGCCAACGAGCCCACCTTACGTGTTAGTTACAATAAGACACAGGATAATCTATTACACAAACATTTTCCTTTCATTTGAATTAACTGTTAGCCGATCATTGTCGACAGCACCCTCATAACTGAAGAGCCCTTCTATTCTCGAAAACAATCTGTTGCTAATTTTTTTACTTGCCATTCCAACATTCGTGGTTATCTGCTGTCCATGCCACTATGAAACTTCAATGGAATTATAACTTACAAGCGAAATCGTGTCAGTACGCATAAGCCAATTGTTGTGAAGGTTGTCTCACCTGCAGAGGCAGCGGACTGTTAAAACATGCAATTACAACTTTCGGCTTGACACGGACTGTTAGTAATTGCTGGATTTTGATCAACATTAAGCTTTGCACGATCGTTTCAACTCCTATTTTGGTACTGTATAACTGTAACAGCCCGATGAGATCTTACTGGGGACAGGTTTACCACACCTCCTGTTCTACTGTTGAATGTGCTGAATCCAAATGCCAATAGAATATTTATTTTGAAAGTACGCAGGCTATCCATTATCAGACGAATCGACTACTTGGCTGTTGCACCAATTCACGTTCGTGCGTAACTCTTGTGCATGTTATGTCCCTACCACACGCAACAAACCTATACCGATAAACGACAAATCCTAGTCGATTTCTGTTTTGTAACCAATTACGTGGACGCGTTTTAGACAACTTTTAGCCAATCAGCTAGTTTGTTTAGGCAGACTGGTGGTTTACGTTGATGTTAGCTATGTTTAAGCAGTAGTCTGAACGCGATGGTCGGAACTTCTTCCAGCGAAGTCGAGGGACACGATGCACCCAGCGTGTCGGGTGAAGTGAGAAAACGCGTCATTCTCCTTCCAACAGACGGTAGTCCACATTCAGAAAGAGCGTTCAGCTGGTATGTGGGAAACTTGAAGATGGACAACGATGTTGTTAAATTTATCAATGTAATCGAACCTGTCTACACTGCCCCACCGATTGACATGAACGCAGAGTCTCCTCCGGTTTTCAGTTTGACACTAACAGTAGCGGAATGTATTGAAACTGGGAAACGGTTATGTCAACAGTGTGTGCAAAAAGCGAAAGCTGTTAATGTATCCTCTCAGGCCTTCATACACGTGGATAGCAGACCGGGTCCTGCGCTGATCAAGGCGATTGCCGAACACCACGCAGACGTCGTCATAATGGGTAACCGTGGAGTCGGAGCGGTACGACGCACTTTTCTGGGAAGTGTCAGCGATTACGTTCTGCATCATGCACACATCGCAGTAGTAATAGTACCCCCGGAAGTCCGGGAGGAAAACTAACCTTGGTATAAATTTTATGTCAGAATACACTGAATTTCATCTATGTTACTTTTGTTGTTTTGTAGGCGTACTTCATGGTATTGATAAATTGATTGAGAATAACACAACGTTATGAGCAAGTTGTAATACTCTACGTTTCAACCACCTCGGGTGGCCTTCCTCAGGAGTGTTTAGTTACATGCATTCGTCCGTTCTTTTCTGCCCCATGTTAGTGGGCTGATAGAGACAAGTTTTGAATGACGATGTGGCATTAGAATTCGTTTCGATTTTGAGTGCAGAACTACTTCGGCCACGAATATATGATTCTTTCCCTGATTAACTTTGTAATGGCCAATTCAGTAGTTGACTTTCTCGTTGTTCAACCAATCTCTATGTATTCGTGGCTACTAGATACTGCTTCGCTCCTGATATTGCGCACGGGTTGGTAACTTTTACAAAACTTGACGGAGGTGGTTTTAACACACATGATCGCCGTTGTCATCGTCGTCAACGTTGGCCTGCATCCGTTTGCTGTTTTCGTCACTTTTTCAATTGAATATGAAGGAAGGGCACGTTTTGTTCGACATAGTCTATAATGTTAATAGTATTTTCCTAAGGGGACTTATTACATGCCCACTTATTTCCGTTACATTAAGTCCTTTGGATCCATTGTAAATTTCCTTAAGAAATCCTACTACAACAAAGACTTGCAGAACTCATGAGTTACATTTCGTCCTACATGCTAACATACAATTTCCATACAATACCTAGATGATGAACACATGTTAGCCACTTTACAAGACGGTTTGACTCGTTTGATCCACTTTTGTCAACTGTGCCTGACATGTAGCTTTGAGTGGTTACACAAGTTTGTGTTTGTCGAACAGAATTGCAGCCGCAGAGGACTTAGTTTCATCAACAATTACAATTCATGAAAAAGTTTATGGTATCATAGTGCCACCGATAAAATACAAGGTAGTTACAATTAGATTCCCATTTTAGATTGTAAAACCGAAACAGTTTAAGGAGTTGAATATTCGGAACAGTTGAAAACGTTTAAAACTAGAATCGTCAAAACATTTAAGTGAATAGTCTAGCAGTCAGGCTGACCACAGTGATCGTAATTCACTGTAAGTCTATCTCGGACAAACATATGTCCACTTTTTTTGCTGTCAGCATATCTGTCAGCATTGGTATGCAGAAGACGGGCTGTGATGAAAATCAACATCAACACGATAATAACAAATTATACAAAGTTGATGGTTTTCAGTTGTATAAAAGACAAGTCCTTTTCACGGTCGCGTTGCATCACGCCAATACATGTAAATGTGTCTGAGCCTCCGCTCAATATGACGCAAGTCGTTCAACGTGAATAAATGACGATCGGATGCCACTTAAATTCTCAGTTGCTTTGGGACTACGAGTACCGCAGAATGCTAATAACCATTTATATATTGATAAACCAAAATAGGATTTCTGTCATGAAAATAAGGTGTGAACCTATTGCAAATAGGTGTAGACAGATCAACCTCCACCCTGCTTTATCCAGGAGACTACAGCGCTAACCTCGTTTGAGCGTTGCTTACCAACTCAGAGCTAACTAACGGTAGTCACGATGAACGAGTAGTGAAGAAATCTAGATCGAGATTAATTTATAGGAAAGTATTTACATTTATAACAGAGATTCGCAGTGCTGACATGGTTCAGTGTACGATTTCTGCAGCGGCAGCAAGAACCAAAATTATCCGCACGAATGTCGTAGCGGGCCTATTATGTAATTGGCGCTTTTTCTCTCTCTTCCTGTTCAAACTGGTTATCATGCCTTTATGCAGACCACTGTGTACCAGAACTCAGTGTCAACTGATATCGTCCTCTCAGTCCGTTCTTGAGGTCAGGAAATCCTTCCAATTCCGTAAAAGTAAAACTGCATCAAATTTCTTCATGTACTCAAGGGATTCCGTTTTAAATATACAGACTGATAACTGATTTATACGTTTTGAGGTGATGTCGTGCAACAAAGTGTTTTTCGCAAACGTCAACAAAGTTGACTATCGTTCCGTCACTCATCTTTTGTTTGTTTTCACAGTATGGATACAGTGTTTTAGAGATTATTAGGACAGCCTCGCAAATACGCGTTACTTAAACGAACCGATCATTTCGTCTTCTTCGTTTGAACAATGGAGCTGTTTAGTCTGTTTCTCTAAAATTTGGCTGTGGAAAGACTGTAAAAATTATGAGATGGCAGTTCGTCTAAACCACGACTGTGAATTTTCCCATCCCTTCTCTCCCGGTGCTATCTGAATTGTTAAAAAAGATATCAGACAAGAAAAATTATACATGCTTTCTGGTGATCGCCGACATTCAACTCCGAATTTCCTTTATCGTAACGCGTGTTGCACAGGTATGCCTTGGTCAAGCGACCGGTGCGGAACATAAACAGTCAACATCTAGAAGACAGCTGTGCGTCACAGTACCGAATCACGTGCGCGCAACTAAGCTAATCACGCGGCATGCCAAGCCGTGCTGTCATCGTTGTTGTCCCTGCCCCACTTCACTTGGTCGCCCATGTTAAGACGAGTCAATGTGGGCTGTAAAACTGTTAAAAGTGAAGTGGAACAATTTGATTACTTGGTCATTTTAGGGGGAATAGATATGGTGTGTTTTGGCACGTGAACTGTTTGACAAACTTTAACCAAACTTAGAGACAGTGCTGTTGTCACCTCTGCAGGAGCCGTAGCACGAGTTTGAGGGTTTAGACAACCACAAAAAGTTACGTAACTTAAAACACAAACGCAGTCCTAATGACCGATTGGACATTCTAGTGTTACTCGATGTGCATACGGGACGATAATACGGGTCAAATTCGGTCAATCTGTTCCCTATTATCAGTAAACACACTCACCGTTCCTAATTCCTCTCAGTTCCACCATCTAGATACCGAATTGAATACAAGGTCAAAACAAAGACAACCACATATGTATCATAATGAAATCTGCTGATGCTGTTTTTACACATAGTACCTTTCATCTCCACTAATGGTTGTGATCAGCGTACCAACTCCCATCACGGTTTCCATCAGTTGGCTATCTCTGTTTTGCACTGTCTCTATCAGTATGCTATTTGGACTTGTTAAGTTGCTTGTTCATCCATGGTGATTGCGGACAAGTCTTGAGTATTCCCTCGTGTTTGTAGAGGGTTACGATTTCAGTGAATAGATCTTTATTTCATTTATCTCTTTAAGTTTTGTGATACGGAGAGGAAGGTGAGTGAAACGACATCCGAATTTTCGCATAAAACCAACGTGCTCATATTAATTGTGCATTGGGTATTTGTAGCTAAGAGAAACATCCATTGCCATTCTGAACAGCTTCCGGTCCATCCCTGTTGCATGTCTTTTATGGTTGACCATTTCCAAAAGAACGTTCGTCAAGTATCTGATGTTTCCTATTAGTGTTAAACGTTTCTGATAACCAGTTTATGCAACAATCCATCTGTACATGTCCAGAAATCCAATCAACTCAGTTTGTATCCACTGTTGATCATCTACCGGCATCAGATGAATTGGTGAAAATTGTGACTCAGGTATGTTTTGCGGTATTGTCCGGTTTAGTTGGTGATGCACTAGGCTAAAGACTGAAGGATGGAGGAGGGAACTGTGAAATTGTGATATCAGCGCTGTTGGAAAACTTGATAGAGTGTTTTAAGACGGTTGGTCGAATTTAATTATATGTAAATGTGATTGTGTATCCTAATCCGATACCACCGGAAACGTACAGCTTTCATAGCCTGATCGGTGTGTAGTTAAAGGGACAAAAAGCCAAGGTTATAAGATGTAATAAACCACATTAGCATGCTCGGTGGATATCGATGTACCTCTCTTTCTACAGAGTCTGATAGTAGTTGAAGCGGTATATAGTAGAACCCAACCTACGTCATTACAGTGAGTTGACTAGAATTGTATTCCCGCCTATGAAGCACTTAGAACGGATGATATAGTAATGCAAAAGTAACCCTTTTAAGTAAACTACGATTGAAATTAATTTAGCGATAAAAAGGCGCTACTGAGTACAACTCAAATTAGAGACGGCAAAACATTTTCACTCCCAATAATGTTTGATCTAGTGAGATACGCTTTGTTCCTGCCTACTGGGAACCCCTTAAGATGACTATTTTCGTGAGGAAGGATCGAAATTTCGAAAAGTTATATGGTGTTGAAGGACTTTTAATGCCTGCATACTTCAGGACTCTGTGTGCGATGATTCGTAATATTTCACCTGTTATTTGTTACATCGTTCCAAATCAGTGTAACCAGATGACCATCGTTCAAATTGAGACAAAAATAAAGTGTAATCTTTCTTGGGATAGAACATATTAGCTGCTTACATGCACGGAATGTAGCAACGGGTTATCTTTATTATACATTAATCCTGTTCGACTGTGTGGAAACGCGACGATCGCGTTACACACTTTCATACTTATGGAATGAGATGAGCACATTCCAATGATGTTCCATATTCACTTCGCTGCGTTTAACCCTGACAGAACTTAACTAAAGATCCTACAACCCATTCACTCTTATTTATGACTTTCCCGATTCAACATTGTCTTACCGACACAAGCTTGCTTCTTTGAAACGATCGACATGATAGAGACTGTGGAAAAAGTAAGTAGATTTTAGGTCACTAGAACCTGTCTGCTTACTGACTGATATAGAAAGCTTATCTGGGGACTATCGTCGACTTTAAACCAACTAGATTAGAGGTAGTTTTTAAGCGAAGGCTAATACATCGATCATGTATATCACTGTGATTCAATCAGAAATAATCAGACTTTGAAGCCAGATTGTCAGTAGCCGTTTTCTTGTTTCAGCGTCACACTTGGAAAGCTGTGTTTTATCGAGTCCTTATTGGAAAAGTTCTGCAATTAACTAAGCATCCTTGTCGAATACTGGTTCCAGTCCAGCTGTTTATATAACCACACAGACCACTTCTAAAAATGTTCAGTTAGGTGTAATGACCGAAGTAATCCATACCGAAGGAATTGGACCTTGTTCGAAGAGATTTCCATAACCCATGTACAATCGTTGCACTTTAAGTAGTAAACTAATGTAGCCCCTTCGTTCTGAATATATAAGCGTGTGTTATCGAAATGTTCGTTTTATGTTTGAAAAAAGTATCATTTTAACAGATTGTGTATTTTTCTTTTTTAAAGATCACGTTATGACCAGACATATGCAGACTTAATATCTGAGTCAATAGAAAACCTTCCACTACTAGTAAACGCACAGTGAAAATAGACATTTGAGCTTAATATCTCAAATAATTTTTTCAAGATTAAGCCAGTTAAGAAGGGCGTATTTTAAAATGATGATACTACTTTTTACATACAACAATTGTTACACAAATAACAGCTGTTCTGCTTTGGAATAAATACTCTGTATCACTACTGAATGCTAACCAAAGAAACTGTTAAAATGAACATTTGAGAAATTCATCCGTCACTTTGATTGATCACAGGTTCTCATACTTGCAAATCATGTTATGCTCCCCAAATTGGAAATGGTGATACTGGACTTACTTTAGTCTTAGCTCATCAGCTCACTCCACACATCACTAATCAATGATTCGTCCTCAGTTGGAAGAATCGTTCAGATGTTCATTATGAAAAGTTTTCAGTTTGTAAACTTTCGACTTCAAGTGATGGTAAATCATTTCACTTAGAAATTTGCATTAATTCGTAAGTAGTGGGAGAGTTTCAGTCGAGTTTTCACGACAACAAGTTGGAAAAATAAGTTACTGATTACGAAACACATTCTTCTTGCGTAAACGAATAGTGCTTGTTGGTAACAGGCAATTAGCATTTTACGAGGTGAATCTATTTTCCTGCAAACACAGTAGGTTTATATTTAATTTTCTATGTCAAGGTGGATGGACTAAAACATACCACCGATTTCTTATGGTACATAAATGAGATGAGGTCCAGATCATTCGCAAACCTACTGGCACTTATCAAGATGTCAGACACCAAGAAAAAAGAGACCAAACTATCATGATTGTTTTTCAAATCGGACAACACGAAGAGAGACAATACACATTCCTCTGTCAGTTGATGTACCTATTAAGATGCAGGCCCGAACAACTGTGGAGAGTACATTGAGAGCACGGGTAATGCAATATCAAAGGCGATCAATCCATTTAGTCCTTTCCAGGGCAACCACTTCACTGTTCCGCAAATTCTGCATATGAGAAGCTTGATTAGTAATGGATGCATGATATCCACTAAGGAGAAGAGAACGGACATGCACACGACACGCGATCTCTCATGTGTGTGGCCTTTTCATCACCGTTTCTTGTCGAACGGGTTGTGTCGTTAATTTCAGCAATGAGTTAAGATGGTTCTGACATCCCTCTTAAATCTCCACTTGACCTGATAGGCGACAGTCATTAGTGCATTTTGTTTTGCCTCACATTTAACAGCAAACCAAAAAAAAGAGACATTTTTAACCAACACGAAGTAAAAAAAGTCTTTTTCTCCTTCTTCTAGCAATCCATTAACCTTTGAACATAGTTGTTTCAATGTATTTAATAAAACACAGACTGTTCATTCGATAATTCCGACTGAAGTCCAAACAGCGGCAGGTGTGATAGAGAACCGTTTTAATAAAACCTGTGTGATCAGAAAATAATTCTTTGTGGCCGTTAGTTCGTTATGCTTAACAACTTAGGAAAATTACTAACCATTTGGTCATTTTTTTGTTAGACAACGCCTTCTGGGAATGATGCACCCACTATCACTTCCGTTTTTTCGCGTAGTTCATACTGAACTACCTTTAAAGCATGCAGTTTTTTGGAAAAACCAACTGCAATAAGCATATATTCGAATGCATGCGACGAAAAATTCAGTGACATTCATCTGTCAGGGAGTCTGCAAAATGTCAATTTCCATTTTATTTCATGGTGGTTCTCAAAACAGAAGCGGTACACAGTTGGTACACAGTCTACCGTGTCAAACAAAACCACAGGTGGCGTTGGTTCTGGTTCACTATTGACTACATATTTCAGTGTATTGATATGATTTTTCGAATGGTGTCTATAGTTTTATGAATTCTTATCTGATATACTTCGGTTCAGCATCCAAATACTCATGTGAGCTTTTGTCATCTAAATCGGTAACTATTCAAAAGTTTTGGAAAACTATGCCTAGTATGATTCATACTCTGGTTTCTGCTCATGTTTTTAATTGGCTAATCCGTGTTGTGTACATTATGAAAATCAGATGTCTGAAAAGTGGCTACTTATAAAGAATATACGTCCTTCCTACACGGAAAAGTAAACATAAACGACGGACATTCTAAATTTGTTGATGTATTTCACCTCAATTTGAATAGGAAGACATTTTAGACAACTATTCAGGGTTTCTAACGACGAGAACAAATCAACACCATAACACCGTTCAAGTACTAGAATGAGGTTGAACAGCGTCCACCCGGCGATTATGCTTAACAGTGCGCACGTGCCATTTTCATTCAGTTCATCTGTCTATGGCTATTAGCGAATCGTGTTCATCTTCGTTCAGTCCCACCAAGCGGAAATGAGCCAGTAACGTTCGTGTTGGTCGCCATTCTATATGTTAAACTCTCATGTATGTCTCTCTACTTTATCGCCGATTTGAGACGGATAATAAACACACATACGTCGTGAGCAGTCGAATGGTTCACGGGATGAGGCTGGCAGGCACTTGAAATACTTGCTAATTTCGTGTGGCCGGCTTAACTGGTGCTCACCCTACACATTTTGTTGTGACGAGCGTCTGGTGTGTAGTGTGTGATACAGCGATGTTTTGTTGTGTTAGTGCAGGTAGGAAGAAACCCATTATAGCTGACAGGCTTTGGGTTTGATAAGCCACTTTTCAAGTTGGCTTTTGGTAGGAGATTATCTATGCAATATTGTAGTGCGCACGGAAGACTGATAATAGTTCTATTTATGCTCGTTGCTGGCAATTTTGACTTCTGCTGCACACGTATACAGATCGAAATGTTAAGAAAAGTTTAATTGATGACTAACTGTACATTGTTCCCTCGGAAACCTATCCCCAAGATGAAGCCTATTTCGCTTTGAAACAGTTTTACAGAGTATAGAACTATACTGCATTCGATACCTCTACTGACGAAGCAAACCGTCGTGCACAATATATGAAGCATGGGAGCTGAAAAAGGTCTATCCCGAGAAAAAGGTACAGCAGTCACATTGAACGAAAACCTGGCTTGACTACGGACGGAGAGATCAGTAGAGCACAGAAATTGTTCCAATAGCAGTTTTCACGTATTGCTTTGGCAGGCTAAAATGACATATAAACCCGACTAATATACTTGGTATAAGTCCTGTTCAGTAGTAATTTTGTTTCATGAACTGTCAGATGATCATTGAAACATTTGAGCACTTCGCGTGTAACCATTTGCTAGCGTGATCTGGTAGAGGACGTTAGAAATTGTGTGCTGGTACATCAGCCCCTAAAACTATCGACCCATGTGACGCAGTAGTAACTGAACTAAAGACTCCTTTCAAGGAAAAGAGAGAGAAAAGCAAGCAACGTTTTATAAATCTTTTGGAACTTCTGAAGAACGTAGCTAACTGAATGAAGTGATCTAAAATAGAATCTTCCCTATATTGTTCGTTATATTCTTCCTCTGGCTCTCGGTCCAGATAAAACAATGACTGCAGATTTACTGTGCTAGACGAGGGGTCCTAAGTTTCAAGAATGGTTAGCTGGATCATGTTTAAACCTCCTGATAGCGCCCTAGCCCTTACGTAATCGTATTGGTACACGCTGGCAAATATCGGAGGCCTTCATACTGACAGTTTTCTTTTTTTGTTCTCTCTGGTTTAGCCCTGGCGGCACGTAAAATTTATTACTGTTTATCTCGACGTGTGACCCTTCTTCATGATGTGCCTACTGCGCAATCATCACGGGCTATCAGTTTAAGCTACTCGATAATTTACTAACGTTCACAGGGTCTTTAGCACTTCACTGTACTAAGAACAGTCTTGATAAGACTGTAATACTGATCATGAGTTTGTCACTATTTCGCTGTTCTGACAACATCTTTTTGCTTACCTCGTCCTTTTATAGGATGAAACCTCCCAGTTAGGAAGAATTGCTTGAACTTCCTATGTTTGGGGAACATCGTAGTGGTATTGTAAAAGTCTACTTATTATGCGGGTATTGGTGGTTACCTGGGTCTCCTTAAGCGCATAAGTTATGGTCCACTTATACAACAGTTATAAGACTAACTATTCTTGTCCTGGTCCAACATGAAAATGAAAGTTTTTGAGATCACGCTTATGACAAAATTCGTGCGCATCCATGTTCTATCACAAATCCATGACTGGGAGCTCTACAGTTCTGTGCTTGACGACGTCGGTGAATTCATTTCCAGTGGACAGCATGACATTAGTTAATTCTTTCAGGACAAACACTGCCGGAATACTGTTCCTCACAGCGGAACCCGTCAATGTTCGGGACGGTACATTGTAAGATACACAACTTCCTGTTGGCGGGTTGAATTTAGGTAATGTTGTTTTTCATCGTGAAATCGTTTTGAATTCAGCAATACCTTATGGGACTACATGGTTTCAACAAAGTGAACACATTAAAGAACAGCATTATTAACAGTGTTGTTTAAATTCGAGGGTGGGATTGAAGAGTAGCACACTCCACCTTAGTAAAACCAGGCGACACAATCACAACCCTATTTGCTTAACTGATCGATTGTAGCTAGGTCCCTAGGTCATATACAGCAGTGACCCTGTCTAAAAATAATCAACTGGCTAACCCGACTAGCGAATTTCATTGTCAGTGTGTCATGAGTCATCACGTATTAATCACGCTTGCTACCAACCCAAACGTCTGTATGAGTTGAAGTGGCCAGCCCCAATAAATTATGATTGAATCGGACAAAAACCAGCGCGTTTCACACTTGTGCGCACGAGTATTTGAAAAGCATTCAAACCTAACTAAATCAAACTGAATCTAATCTGTTGCAGTCCAATCAATAAGCGACTGTCGTTGGTAGCGAATTAAGCGAACACAAATTATCAAAAATGCTCCTGCGAAAATATGCGACAGAAAAGCGATTAGAGAGGATTAGTAAACGCGTGGGAATAAAAACAATTCACTGTCTAAAGAAAGATGACTTGAAAATATATTAAGCTTCGACCTTTTGTCACGAGCAAACTTTAAGGAGTAACTGTTCGCTATTATCATAAGTACTTAACTACATTCTTTTGATTTTGCCATAAACTACAAGCTTGATTTGATGAAAACCTCTCCATTAAATATTCACTACGGATATTCCGTCTAAAATGGTGTCCTTTTCACTAATTAAAGTTGGCGCCTTTTGAAATGTTTCGGGGAAGGCGTCAGTTCCCCGAAAATATGGTGTGACAAGAAGACAAACAAAGTACACTGTCAGCGACCCTTGCCGTTGCTATAATCGTGTACTTCTCCGGTCTCCACGATCATCCTCAGCCATCGTGACAAGTGGTGTTGTCATCCTGACT
Organism: Paragonimus heterotremus; assembly: GCA_013368495.1. NCBI lineage: Eukaryota > Metazoa > Platyhelminthes > Trematoda > Plagiorchiida > Troglotrematidae > Paragonimus > Paragonimus heterotremus. The sequence continues at coordinate 86,002 of LUCH01000952.1, read as the reverse complement.
ACATGCCTAGACCGAGTTGTCTGGACTTTTGTCTGGTCCATCCTTTTTGACTTCGCTTTGGTGCTAGTCGCAAACTCTGTAAATACGAACGGGTTTGTGAACATGTTGTCTTCAGGCTGGGCGACATAAGGAAGCTCGGTTTGAAGACCAGTCTTTTTCCTGTATTCATGCGGTAGCGTCAGATGGATGGGTTGGATGCGAAGTGGCAAACTCATCGCGTATACTCCATACTCGGTCGTTGGTTATCGTTATTCGTCGTACTGTTATCCGCTGTTTTATTGACCGTCATTTCGTTTCCGTTTACGCGCACGTAAGCCGTAGATCCAGTTACAACAGAATCGCATAAAAGTTAACCTGTTTTACTGTTGTTGATACTGTTTTGCCTAGTCTAATTCACTAGACTAGAACCATTGGGCTTTCCATCTCAAATGTCAACTAATCTAGGTAGGGTGTTGATGAAGGGTAACCAGTTGGGACACGCTGCAACAAGATGCGTGACCAATGCAATTGAAAATAAACAACACGAGTCTAGAACAGACATTTTACTGATTCAGTGAGAAAGCTATCTATCGAGGCCTATAGAACAGTTGAACCAACTTTCTTCTCTTACAGTAGAGAGTTCGCGAATGGGCTAAGTTTGCTTAACTCAGCGTTTGAATTTGCCTCATCACGCCCTCTGGGGGTATGAAAACCCCGGCTGTCTTTCTCGGAATTAGAATGCTAGTCTGTCTATGAGACGTGCTAATTTTATTGCGTTTCCAGTATACATCACACCACGGTAGCAATTAGAAACTTAAAGTGTCTGAAAACGTTGATTATGGTAGAAAATATGACACGGGGTTGTTTTACTCACGTGATGGCTGAAATTTATGATATGGCATTTCTAAAATGACCCGAGCAACAGTTGCTGTGCAGGATAGTCTGCTTGTTTGACCACAAGAGGCTGGCGTGGCGTTGACCGGGAGAAATGCAGCCTGACGGAAACTCCGCCGGAAACGACGAATCGAATTTTTTGGGGCTAACGCACTGAGGGTTCTGTTGAAGGAATTTTTTCGCCACCGGAACGAGGATTGGGAAGGCAAACGACTAGATCGTGACTGCATCGATTTATCACTGGGTGAGCGCTGAGTTCGGATAGCAAGGCTGCTATTCAGCTCGGAAGAGGCAACATCTACGGAATTGTCCTCATCGATTTTTCGTAGAGGAGTAGAGGTAGGGAAATAGGAATTGGTTGATTGGAAAACCGCATTGTCCAAGTTGACTGAGGCTTGCGAATAACAGCTGAGCATCGATTCGTGGAATGAGCTATTACACTGCTCTTTGGAATCGTTCGAGGACAGACAAAATTTGCGCATTTCATATGTGTCTAGCCAGTTGGCAGCGAAGGAATAGAGCTTGTTGATCCGTTGACCGAGATGAATTTTTTCATCTAACACATCAATTTTATTGATAAACACAATGACAGGCACAGATTGAAGGTATCTGTTTAAACAGAAAGTAAGAATCTAGAGTACCAACGTACATCATTGCATATCTGATGAATGTTAAATTTTTGTACTAGAAGTGCACATGGACTAACATTGAGAGTGCATAAGTGTAAACAAAAGAAATGGTTACTCTGGTTGTCGACTGTCAGTCAGAGTCGTCTGAAAAATTGTCACTTCGAGGTGACTTTGGGGTGCCAACTCATCAATTTGGTAGGTATGGTGATAACTGACAGAGCCGAATAAGAAATGTAAGCAACCAAGCATTATGTATTGTCGATCCAGCTCCTCTATACCTTCCGAATTACCGTTCGTGATATATACAACATGCAAGTTAGAAATCGCCATGAAAATAGTCGATCGTAAAGGCCACTATAAACATTTGTTCAGCCCAACAAGTATGCACGAACCGACTGCTTCTAAATGCAGCTATCCTCTGCAATGACTACACACATTATTTTGGTAAAACCAAAGTATGTGTGCACTCCAGTAAACTTTTGAGTAGATTCAGTGAAGAGAATGATCGAATTCAATTAAGTTAGGTAAATATTTGGCACAACGCTCTAAGGAAGATGCGGAGACATCAGATATTGACGGTAAGCTTGTACGCCAGTGGGTGGCAGTTTTCGGAAAGCAATGTAACTCCAAGTGTTTGAAGGGGTATATGTATGACAAGTTGGGATTGAATCCCTATAATAGCGGAATGTAAGGTAATGTAAAGTTGTCCAACAGTTACTAGGCTTATTTAAAGTACGAACGGAACAAATATACTTAATATCACTGATATCAGAAGGCACGATTATCTTTGCTGTTGGTTGCTTTAGGTCGACCAATTCTGTAGGAACGTTTGCAGTTTACGTGTTTCTCTTAGAAAGCTTGTTGCAAACGTGCAGTTTTATCAACAGTACAACATCTGTAAACTCAACTTCGCATACCAGCAGCTTGTCAACGTTGATAGGGTTTGGCAATCTGTATTAGTAGGCAAAATTAAAAGAACACAGAAACGCATACATGTTTTCACTCTCCTGAACATGGATCACATAAGCTTCACAGAGTGCGAATGAGTGTAGAGTAAACCGCCATACGCGTACTTGATGGGCTGACCGTGTCAATCTGACGGAATGTTGAGAGCAGTTCTAACGATCGTTTACAGACTTTAATCAACTTCTTGTATGGATTTTAGGTGTTTGTTTTGTTTGTATTTCCCATTTTGCAGACTCTAGTGGTCAGGACAACTTCTTGTTCGGTACTGTGGACTATTGTGAAGCCGATGTGGTGCCACAAGCCTGGGATACCCAGTGCTTCACGACACGTCATTCTCCAGATTGTAGTTCGACCGCTTCTGTATTGTGATAACATCAAATTTATTTGTCAGTTTCAACAAACAGTTTTTCGTTCTCTCCATATCACAAGATTGACGATGTATCTATCTTTCATTGTAGAACAATTTTCTGAAAACCAAAACAAGTGCTCGTGTTAAGTGTTTCGTGTACCAGTTGAGTGTTGACTGGACAGAACGTGGCCGTTATTTTGATTCATTCTGCTTTTGTGCACGCATATTCGCTTCCTGAGTGCAATCGTCTTAGTAACCGTTGCTGACTACCATCCATTCTTAGAGCAATCACTTTTCCCACGATTTCTTCACGAGTGTCACCTTTCCACTTGACTCGACACCACAGCTCCAGGATTCTACGTAGTTAGGAAAAAAATAAATTGCATACTCAACCCGAATTCGCCTGGCTTTTTCGTTGTAAAACAGTTTGGACCCCCATACAGGACTGTATCTTTCAGTCGGAGGATTACCACTTTGAACTATTCGGTTATTTTTGAAGGGTCAATGCCAGTAGAAATTGCTCTTGCGGTAAATTCACACAGATCTATCCTCGCCACTGCCGAGACTTGAACCACGGACACGCTGTTCATGAGGCAACCTTGTTAACCACTGCGTCATTGACCTCACGTTAGGCACGACCGAATTATCATATGTGAACGCTCAACCACTTTCGCTTGTGAGTAATGATCAGGTTGCCCGATCGTCTCGAAAGGGGCCGATTGGAAAGTCTATGGGAATGCGACAGCTGTGATCAATTGTGAGTGATGTTCGATTTGAAATTAACCAAATCCCCTACTACTCATCAGTGACAGATCTATCCGCTGCATTTGTGGCTTAAAAGGATCAAGTCAATCTTTTCAATTGATCAGATCACACCTCCCACATGAGCTAAATCATCACCCCCATGCAGTGTGGAAAGCTGCATGCCATTGCTGAATCGCACACCGTTGAGTTTCAACGTGTGCTCTTTCACCAGGTTGCCTGTGAGGTGATCGTGACTCATCATTCCATTTCCTTTATTCTAGTCAGTCACCAACAGTTGGTCATTAACTGTCGGTACCCTGAGCTCGGGAACAGAGTTGTATTGACTATTTGGGCGAACGATGTTCTCCAAAGGTCATACAATCGATCACTATCGAGAAGCAATAACAACAGTCTACTTCGTTCACTTTGGGTGACGGGATGTTCAGTCGTTGCACATGCAAAAGTGCAGCCCGCTCTGAGTGAATCTCACATTGTCAGATCCGAGCCAGCCAACTGATACTACATGCTGCTGTACATCCTCTTGTCTAACCGTGTTTTACAAGCCAACAGCATTTATGCTTAATCACCTTGTCACAAGTTTGAGAACAGGAATTACAATCTCGGGAGGGAAAGTCAAGTTTGTGCAAATAAGGCTGGCTGAACATGTGCACTCTGATTGTAAAAGCTGTGATGAAACGTGAGTGGTGCTCAAATTTCAAGAGTACACCACACTGATGGAGTAGTTTGCAGCATTCTGCTAGTTGGGACCTAGCAGGCACTGGTAGTCCAAATTTTATATTCGCCCACGCCCGTTACACTTATCATGATGCGCATCGGCTGATTAACCACTTATTCAAGGTGACTAGGAATATTAGTGGTTAATGTGGATGTCCCGGAAAACGTTTTCTCATGTTGAGCTGAATGAACATGACCGTTCATCGGGTCAACCACTCAGTTATCTCAGAATTTGACCTGAAAGGAATTACCATGAGAACACAAACTGTTGGTACGTTACTACCTGCTCCTTCAAGATCACGTGAACGAATGAAGACAGCACATAGGTTCGATTAAGAAATTATAACTTAAGAACAGAAAGATATTCACTAATGATCGCGCACACGATGTTAACCAAGGTGACAGAAAATTGACTTATTCACCTTGGGAATGCGGTATTCGGCCATTGTCAGTCGATCTGAAAGAGTTCAATACGCTTAATATGTAATATTGGTCTGTCGGATTCTTGTAGGCTAGACTTTACAAATCACCCTGATCATTTGTTGTGTGTGCACGTACAGCTAACTCATACCTAACCAGAGGAAGACATACTAGTTCACAATTATTCGGTACCTGTGCTAGCTGATGCATAGAGCGTCGTTTACTGACAGCTTTATGAATCAACCACCGGTCTCCGTTTATCAGACCCCAATCAGTGTCCCTGTCTGTGAGAAATTTCTACGGATATGTTATACATGAGATTATTGGTAACAATGGAGAAGTTGAATTTTTAATCCCCTTTAGCCAGGCGAGCACAAAAGGCACCCTAAGTTGGAGTCCTCTATAGACTGTTCAGTACGTACTACCAGATTGATCGAGCATCTACTGACTTCATAGTGTATTAAATTCAGGAATTCTTTCCTAAGTGCACATCCGTTTAGCGCCACCATTGAATTCACATATATGGTTCAGCAGATGTTCTTCTGTCTATGGGTTTGCAGAATGTCTGTTTGTGTGTGTTAACTGGACTTATTGTAATGACCTAGGGTTAATCCCTGTCCGCTTGTTGTACGATGTGTAATATACTTCCTAAAATAATAGTCTACACAATACATAAGGGCGTTTGCCAGCCATCCGGTTGATATACGAGACCCCGTTTGTTTGTTTGCGTGTGTGTTGCTTTATGCGCGCCAGTAGGGCTACACACTTCAGTTTGCTGGCACGCTCGTTAACTGGGTGCTTAGCTTATCTAGTTCTTATTGTGTGTGCATGCTGTTTACAGTTTCAGGAGACTTGATGTAACTTTGTACAATATTTGCCGGTTACAGTAGTCATTTTTCCAGTTAGCATCTGGTTATTATCGAATGCACTTGGGAATAGTTGATTCAGTGTGCGTAATCATTAAAGTATTTTTATGTTACTTCAGTGTGTTTTAGGTGGTCTACGCATTTAAGCCACGTGTCAGTGTGTTCCGTCAAATGTAGTTTATGGTTCTACCTTTAAGAACTTTTCTGTACGTTTAAGACTAGCCCAACTCATCCTGTTTTCCGTTCAATGCTGAGATAAAAACAAGTTTCCAAGTTTACATAGGTGAAAATCTACGGATCAGATATAAAAACATTAGGGGTATTTAGGAACATGAACTGCAAGATACATTTCCATCAATCATGAATTATGGAAACTGCCAGTACTTTTGGATTAATCAAAGTGTAATCCAAATAGACCAGTAAAATGTCAAGTGTTGTGCGAAATATTTACTGATCATCTCAGTTGTACCGTTGTCTTTTCAAACCCAGGGTAGTAGGTGGTCTTGACCAATAACGGAAACTCGAATTAAGGTTCCCAAACATTAGGATTGTTTGCACGTCATAGTAAGGGTGGATTAACAGAGTCAGCGGCAACTGAGAAGACTTTGAAAATTGGGGAGTTAAGTTCACAGAAATGTGATTGCAAGACCTTTGTCTTTTGATTTAGTTATCAGGATTCTAACAATAGTTGGAGAATACGAAGTGTTTAAGGTGAATTCAGTTCATACGATTTTCAGTTACAAACGTGTAGGATTTAAAAATAAAAACCAAACGATTATCTGGTAAACGAAAGAATATCGATCAATGATTTCGTGTAACGCCCTAGAGGTTGATTATGAAATTCGACGTGGGCATGATGTGATCGATATATCATCTGAGCACACATCGGAAACTCGTGACATGTGACTGAAAAGATCTCAGTGAACCTGAGCAGTGCAACGTGAGTTCACATTGTAGACAAGCGAAATGATGTAGCTTCTTGGTTCCGTGTTTGGTCAAAGCTCTATCTGTTTTGTGTACACCGAATGTCTAGCTGACTCAGTGACTGGCGCAGTCAACTCAGCAAACGTTCCTTCACTCGTATCTCAACTAGTCTGTCTTCGCAATAAAAGTGTCGCTACAGTAGCGCGTAAGTAAACAGATACGGTGATTGACTGAAAGAACACAATCGGGTATGTTGATTGGTGATGAGGACACGCTTCTGATGCGCGCAATGTGACAGAGCTGGAGAGCAACGTAGGCTGAACATAAACCCAGTTCAAGATTGTGATAAAACCCTAGCATTAAGTTTGACCTTTGTGAAGTAAATTTGTGGACACTGCCATTTTCCCTACCACAATCTGAAGCCCGTTTCGATTGCGTGGTTGTCATTAGCATTTGAGTTAACCGCCTTCATGTTAGTCCAATGCCTTCTCATGGAGGTCTTACCATGCAGATTCTCTTGGCTATGTTGAACAGTGTTCAGACCATAAAACGTTTCTGGTAACTCGATGAGAAGGTGAGTTGGTTTCGGGCACACAGCACGCTTTGCAGCTTTATCTAATTGTCGGATGCGGTAATAAATTGAGGAAACCCAACTAGTTGTCGTCCTCATATCCACCTGTAAAATGAGTGCTCGGATGGAGTGAGTTAGACCTACTTAGCAAGTTTTACGGAGTGACTTAACTTATTGTGTCTGGAGCCTTTTCCTCCCAGAGAGTAAACCTGGCAATCATCTTGCGCTAATCGGTCGACGCTCCATTACATTAATCAGTAGACCCTCATCTCTAACCGAACACAAGGCTGAACTAATCACATCGTTTAATGCGTCCCAAATGTGCAATCACGTTGCACTGCTCAGGTTCACTGAGATCTTTTCAGTCACATGTCACGAGTTTCCGATGTGTGCCCAGACGACATATCGATCACATCATGCCCGCCTCGAATTTCATAATCAACCTCTAGGGCGTTACACGAAATCATTGATCGATATTCTTTAGTTTACCAGATCATCGTTTGGTTGTTTTATTTTCAAGTGCTACACGTTTACAATTGAAAATCGTATGAATTGAACTCATCTTGACTACTCCGTGTTATTTTCATTCTACTCAAATTCATAAAAAAAATACTGTTTCACGTATTTTCGCTTACTGAGAGAAATTGAGGTTGCGAGTTTCATCTTGTTTGTTTTTGGAAGTTATTCAGCGAAACCCCACATTTCTACATCCCCGGTCAACCTTATACTCATTCTCCGTTTTATCTGAATTGACTTATCGTATCAACTGGTCAACTGTGAAGAACCTGAAAGCAGCCCACTCACAATGCACCATCTGTTAACAGGGTGCTGTTCACAATAAACGAGAGTGCCATCTCATTATAACAAACTAAAGAGGACAATACATTTCTCTATTGTGACTAATGTGTCTGGTCTCACAGGAAACCCAAAACGACTCACTGCCTGTTCACTACGTTCTGGATCAGTGTTGAATGTAAAAAGTTTTCATACAAGCTGTCTTGTACAACAAGATCTTCTTAGCATATCAGCGGTTATACTCCGAAAGTAAACGTACACAACATTAATTATGAGTCGGTCACGTGACGAAAGTAAAATTGGTTTGACCAGACTGAAACATATTTGACAATGAGATTCATGAAAATGTTAAGTTATAGCTAAATTTCTGCACGTCACAATGAAAATATCAATGTGATACGGCTCAAAATGGAAATAACAACTATAATGTTGCAATCAGTTTCACGCGGAAACGAAACAATATGAGACGAATTCTACCAAAATGATAGCACGACCACTGTAACCATGACAGTTAGATCTATACAGATAGTAAAAATACTGTTTGTGTAAGTCTAATGTAATAGAGCGCTTATACATTCAACGGATCAAGATGAGCTGGGCATCCACTATCTGATCCTGTCGACGTTTAATACACTACGGGATTTTCACTTAACTTCTATTTCTGTTTAGAGTAAAACCTCCTGGAAATGTATCACTGTAAGCCCATCTACTAATTCTTGAACAGTTTTACAAAATTAAGCAGTGCTAGATGTCACACTTAGTAGCCAAACTGAAAATTGGTTGAAAGCCGTTTATTCTGTACGAAACATTACGGTTGTTTCATGAAATTGATGTTGATCTGCTTACAAATCCACCTACGTTACTACACCTTGTTAACGCTCTAATTTGGACACATACGTGTTCAGAGTTGCATCAGCGATTGGAATGCATTCACATAATAGGAATAGAGGCCACTCAAAGAAGATGAATCGACACTATCTTGGGTCTAATCGGATGCAATTATCATATTGGGCAGTCGAGCGGTTCCAATGGGCTTAGATAAAAATGGCCGTACAAACGAGATTGTTTCTGTTCCTGCCGTAGGAAAGTGTAGAGCGACTTTGAAAAGAGCTAGGTGTTAGTCTTCAGGCAAATGAATCTGTTTCTGCAGGTGACCATTATACGAGTTCGGAGGTGAAAATATACCGCCTGCAATTTTCTGAACAGTCTATCCACAAAGGCGAACAATGGTAGACTTAATCAGCCCTGGAATTGATCAAACCGAAACACAAGCTTTGTTGATTGACGTGTATTACTAATTCTGGTGCAATCAAGAACCTGCTTGAATTGAATGTTCCAACAGGAATGGTTCGAAGAAAGATGTACATCCGCCCATCATTTGTTTGTTGTATACTGAGAAAGTCAGCTTTCTCTCTTCCTGCCTAGCGACAACACAATATAAAGAGTACATAGCCTTGGTTCTGGTGGACATTCTAGTTTTTATCTGCAATATTTACCGAGCATAAAATTTTGAATGACCCGTTGATCAGAACTGGTCCTATGGTGATAAAATGAAGAAACCCATCTATTAACGATCATTGACATTTCAACGTTTAGCCATATCCAGGGGTATGGGTGAACTGGTTGTGTTGTCAGCACATTTGGGAAAGTTTTATCGCCATTAATTTTGTCACATGTGGCATTGAGAAACACGTTTTGACGGTGCACTTGTCTCACATTACAGAAATGTTCCTTCTACTTCATAACTTGTACTGGTTGGACTGACCGTCATGTGGTCTCTTGCTAAACCTGATTGAAAATCTCTGCAACACACTTGCTGAGCAAGTAGACAATCATGACAAGATATGTAGCTATATTGTGACACTGATGGTTGTCAATGACCAGCATAGCATAATCTAAGCTCAACTTTGGTCAGTTTTCTTGTCACGAACAAGCCAAAACCATGCATAGACGTTTCCTATAGTTCAAAAAACCTTCCGTACTTACTAGTTCTGAGAGAAACTCTTCCAATACGAACTTATATTCTTGTCCTGGCTATTTCCCAGATTTCGTTCAGTAGCTTTTCTGAAATACCAAGCTGCTTTTTTATCTACTTCATAGTCTGAGGTCTTAGGTACCAATGTCATGACTCGAAAAACGGTTGTATTATGTTTGGAAGGTAAGTAAATATTTCCTAAAACGAAGCGGTTTATACTTGTTTTTTGCGTCGTCCGAAGAATGGAATCGGCAACAAGTTATTCGGGAATAGATCACTAGACTAGTTACTACTAAGATGTTACAAAAAGACCTCATTTCAGTCCACTACAAAATAAATTTAAAAAAATATTGTGCGAGGAAGGGAACAAAACACAAGACCAAGTATTACTTACAACATGCTTGCAGAAGTGCATTACATTTCGAAAGGTCAGTTTAATTAAGACCTACTGTTCGTTCCAGTTCGTTATGAGATAATTACTCAGTGTCATTTTGGGCACTAATCCATTAAATCATGCACGCATGCATAACAAAAAATGGTGACTGAGGAGAGGTAGGCTTTTTGACTAAAACATCACACTCTATGTTATACGGCAGAAAGTGTCGACTGCAGATGGATGATGACATCAGAATCTGGCCGTGCTAGCAATTTGTTCGAAAACGATTCACAGCATGCTGCAGAATGAAAATGCGAGGCCATGTGCACATGAAGATCGAAAGTTATGGCTGGAGACAAACATCAGATATCAGGAATATACACAAATACACAAGGTGGAGCTTCACGATCCAGGAAATTGCTACCGAAAGAAAGGCGGGCCGTGTACAGTAATAGCAGTGTCTATGCAATACATAAACTCGGGGACAGCAAGTGCATAATGGTTAGGTGAATGCATATTATAACTGACCACTTGAAAATCACATTGTAAAATTCAGAAGGTAATCTCTGACCGAGTGATTACGCTGCCAGGTGTTCCACGAAGCTTACAGAACCGAACAGAATACTTTTGAAATTTTTACGAGCAGAAAGCACTTAGTGACTTTCTGTTTCATGTGAGGTAGCGAAAATTTACAAAAATACATGAAAGTGTTCGTCCTAAACTTTGCTTAAACACGGATTCCAATGGCACTATGAACTTGATCCTAAAAACCCTATTCAGTGCATTAACCGATGTCGATTCCTTTTTACTTCGCTAAACTGTGTATGCTGCTGATCTTGTTTGCACCAGCTACCACGCCGCGTTTATTTTCTAAATTAGAGGCTGTCAATTATACAGTGTGTTTGATCCACATACCTGGTTTGTTTCACGATGTCATCCAACCAAGTGGACGCGGATCAACTGGATTAGGTGCTCATGAAGTCAAAGAATCTATAGGTCTTTCATTGTAAGTTTGCTAATACAGGAACTTTTGCGAACAACCAGGAGATTAATTTTTGGTGCTATTCAGTTAAATGTGTTATTTTTACTACCCCAGTGTTTCTGTAAACTTACAGTTAAACGACTATTGCCTTAGTCTGAAAATCGCGCGTGGTCAATAGCCATCATTCTGGTTATGGAATCCTAACCATTGTTAGAGCTGAACACCAGCTCCATGTTGAGACTGGCCAGCACATGTCCAGCTAGGTCGAACACCATTTTACACAACCATGTCAAACGCTGTACACCACTGACTTATGGCGAACATCTGCTAGAACACCATGATAAATAGATCGCTAAAGCTTATTGATGTGTAACATTATAACCAAAAGTGTTGGGAATACTGAGTTTTGGCTGTGTGCAGGTGTCCACACGGTGGCACTTAAATAGTGTAATTTAGTCATTTGAAACACTGGGTTCCCTTTAACCACTTCATTAGAGCAGAAAGAAAACATATATTGCGATATGTTAACATTTCATTTACTCTCATCAGTCGCAAACGTAAAACGTGCAAGTTAAATACATCATACGTGTTACGTGCAAGTTAAATACATCATACAAATAAGGACAGACAGGGATTAGACACACATACAAGCACACCAAGTATTACGCAATCACGACCATGGCAACCCGATAGGCTGCCTCAACCACTTCTGCGCACACAACCTCGGTTGGTAAGTTCGGATGAGCATCGCTTCACAAAAAGCTAATAGCTTCGGGTTTCGATTGCGTAACAGTGTCTTGAATGAGTTTAATGGGTCAACTTGGTGACCTGTTGTCATGAGGTGTTTGGCAATCGATGACGTTGGGTTTCGAGCCGTCAGTGCAACAGGTTGAGGCTGGTGCGTCATGTGTTGTTTCAACCATTTCGGAATGGGTTCGGCGACTCGCTGAGATGAAATGTTAACATATCGCAATATATGTCTTCTTTCTGCTCTAACGAAGTAATTTGGTCAGTCAGGTTTTTACTACTCGCTTTTTGTGAGTAGTCCCAGGTAATTACATTTCTAATTAGCGGTATCCGACACATGATCAACAGTTTTGTGCTTAGTGGTGTGGCCCAAGAGTGTGATAATATCCATTTGAGTTGCACTGCAGTTCAGCTGAAGCGACTAGGGCTCTTGAGGAGATAAATGTCCAAGTAGCGTCTGAAAATAGGCTGCAACATTTGTAAGCGAAGGATGCGAGCAATTGCAGGTGAAATTCAAATTATGCCGACGTATTTCCTCACTAAAATGTAATGAAAATATTGGCACTGTGGTAGCATAGAACCATTTGATCCTGATTGTCTTCCTCACCCTCGCTGGTTCTTACTGAAGCAGCCCACTGTCGTAGAAATAGAACATCAATATAATTTTTTTATTCAACAGTGAGTAACGTAGCTACAACATCCTCTTTCAGCTACGTATTCTCGAACTCATATGTCTCCTTAAAGTCTTCCTTAATGTCTTCCTTAAAGTCAGTGGATTTCAATACATCACTTTAATTTAGCTATCCTACTTAGGATTTTTACTTGAGACCGAGTTATTTCATTTCATATGTTAAGGCTTGTTTGAGCAGCTCGAATGACAGCAGTAGCTCGGAAGGCTCAGGCTATAGAGGTTAGCGCCTGTATCCGGTAGGACTATTCCAGGGATTGATCACTAGGGTAGTGGAGTGGAGAAAGTGAAACTAACCTCCCCAAAGATACTGTGGTAGGCAGATAAAATGAATGCGGTTCGTTACTACAGAACGTGCACATCAGTGTTGCAAAATCCATAAAAATGTCGACAATGTTTATATGTCTTCTATCAACCAGTGCACCGAAGCAAACTTTTTCACACTGCTTCCGCGCTTGGGTATAGGTGAGGACGGTGGTCAGTTTGATACCTGCTGCAAGGCATTAAGATCTTCTTCAGTGGGATACAACTGATGGACCCAGAATAAGTCAACTGTATAGCGATGTCCATCAGCATAAAAGTAGTTGCCAGGAGAGACCACTGTGTAGCGTTTTCTGACAAACTATGCCACTCACTTCGGAACTAATTGCATATTGAGGAGATCAACACTAATTCCACGCATACAGACCTACTCTGAAGTAGTAACTGCGCGTCATTTCTGAACTTACGTCACATTCCTTTAGTGCTGTGTAGGACGGCCTCTAGTTAGCGGACAGCAAACTGGCCATTAAAAAGGAGTTGCTATGCCTGTGTTTCAAAATAATATAATGATATAAGTGAGTCGAAAATATGAGTACAGTTAGTGGAATTGCATACTCAGAGATCTGTGTTTCCATATCCCTGTTATAATAACAAACTGCACGCTTTGCGGGGAAACATCGTGATCTCAGACTAGCTGTGATCGATTCTGTTTCTAACAGTTTATAAAGCGGGAAAAATAAAAACAAGATAAATATTTTTTTCGGTCAATGATAACCACCTGGACTCTGTCTCACGCACTGAGGAGGGAAAAACAATCCTGACGGAGTAATCGCCATCAAACGGTACAGCTGTGGTTAGCGATAAACAGCCATTCGAATCACACTGTTTATGACCCGTGGTTAGCAAACAGTGGCAGTTGACATGCATTTACTCACCTTTTGTCAACGAGATAAAAAGGCTAGCATGAGCAGTAGTCGGAATTCTGTTCGACGGTATCGCAGTGTTTTGTGTAATTAGTATACTATTTAATGGAACGACGTCTCCACAATGGAGTAATGGGACATACTCAATATTTCGCAACCGTGCTGGAAAGCGAAGGGGCGTGATAGTCGGACAGTGGCTCAACAGTTAAATTAATAGCAACAGTAGGCTTATGATTCTTATGAAAATATCATGGTTGTTTGTTGTTTCAACCAGTTGGTTTATGAACTGAACCGAACGGGACCGTTTGTCTCGAGAAGTCCCCCACTATGGCTGTATATGTTAATTCAGAACGGTTAACAATGGAAGTTGACCACCGTGTTGTTCCAGCATTGAACAACTCGAGTAACCACACCTTCTGGATAATCGAATATCATGAGAGTAACACAAACAAATTACCATTTGTGATAAGCTGATTGTCTTGTCTCACAATTGTAAACTGCATATCATTTCGCATTATGTTTTGTCCATAGCCTGTTCTTCACGCTGTACTGACGTACGTATTACATTTGATCGGTCGACTTTAATTGCTTTCCGCATACACACATGCCCAAGCAAAATATGAACGATTAATGCATGTTTGACTGTTGAATACTTCATGTCACACCTTGTTTAGAATGGAAATCTGGTCTAGTGCACAATGAGAGTACTCTGTGATATCATACTCTTTCGTTTCATATTTTCGATCCTTGAATAAGTCTAACCATGTTTTCTGTGAACGATGATAACTGGCTAAGGGAACGATGAAACAAAACTGTAACTTTCAGTTATTATTACGGCTCGGTACGTAGGTTTTCACTTACACGGTTGGGAACATTTAATGAAAGATACTACGAGCATTGGACACGACACACTTTTTATCAATGCAGCAAACATGTTTAAATCGAGAATCAACAGTAACTGTGATAAAATTTTTGTAAGTTTTTCATCTAGTTAGGCATAGTGCAGACTGAGATTATGCATTACTTCTCATTCTGGTCTGCACGGAGCACATGACAGGGTGACCGGCTATTAACAGAAAAGGTTAAAACACAACCTTGCTAAGGAGAATAGATTTTAATATACCGATTCTACATATAAATTCCTTTTAGACGTTCTATTCAAAGAAGATCATTTTTGTTTGGTCCTCCTGAGCTTCAACATAAAATTGGGACTCTAGAGGGACAACGTGCCCCAACAACAGTTCTCTTTCAAGGCTACGTTGTCATTCAAGGGGACCATGCGATTATCACCACGATTTTATTCCTTGAAATCTATAGAAGGTAACATACCCAAGCATTTGACAAACAACTTTGGGTGTTATACGCCGTCAGCGTTATTATCTCATATGTTTCTAACGAACAAATGTCATTGTTGCCGGATGATTGTGGGGCTTACTTCGTGTCGTCTATATTAAAAGACCTATGACCTATAGATGAACAGTGCTTTTTAGGCTAAACGTAGATCGGTTATAAAGGGTGTTTTTATAGAATTTATCATCTTCGTCATCAGTAGGTTTGATTACATTGAGGAACTGATTTAATTTGTACCCAAACTTTTTCATACTACCAAGGAAGCAGCAATTTGAAATTTGAACTGATTTTCATTCAGATTGAAAATAAATAGCATATAGTGCACTTGACAAAAACAGCAAACTTACTTGTTATTCCAGGCCTGCTCAAAAACTTCCAGTGAATCCATCAAACGGTTTTGAGTACGATCCTCCCTGAGGACTTGGTCAAAACTGCTGCTATCAACTAGAAAGAGGATGGCGGTCACACTGTCGAATAGTTGGATCCATTTCTTACGGGCACCTCGTTGACCGCTCACATCGAAAACCCTACGGTTTCGGTAGGTTGAAGAAAGTCATCGATTAGGAACGATGAAAATGAATGAAACATCAAGGTAAACAACGCTACTGTAAGTTGTCTTCAGTGTTCCCGCAAACGTTCAAAGTGATGAAGACTTCAAGCGTGCAACTTACTCCTTTTAGCGGTTTCACTCGTACATGGTTGGTTTCATTCCAAAGTGAGCTGTCCTACAAACCTGTGTCGAGGTCAACAACATCACGACCGCAAAGGAGTCACTACTAATCTAGTTGTGTCAACGTTGGCCTGAAAGACTAGTTGGGGTCCGGTTGTAATAGACAACATTCGTTTAAGGACTGCACGTGTGTGTAGCGTTAGAGTACCACTTAGTGCCAAGCAATGTGTTCTTTCGTGTTCTGCTTGCAGAAATGGATTCTCCCGAGAGCCGTAGTACAATCAGTTACACCCAGGACAACGTTCAACTGACGCTTCATACAAACGTGATACCCTGATGGAGTTTGATTGAATTCAGTTGCCTAACCGCTTTTCGAATGCGGATGAAACGTTGAAACTCAGGCGAAGCTCATACTCGAACAATGTTTGTCAGTAATTATTCAGTTTTATCTTTTTACCACGCTATTCACCAATTTTGAGGACCGAATGCATTGCATGCGGAGTGTACTTTTATCTCCCTATGTTTAGTTGAATTGGGCCTACGTGGAAATTTGCTGGTCAAACGGTGATGTTTGCATGCTGGTGTACACTAAGCTTGTCTGTCTACAGTTCATTGTAGAATTGAAATGAGGCGGAATGCTAATGCGGTTTTAGTGACATAAGAACTACAAAAGTTTCATTTTTTCTCAGGTGGGAGAGGGCTACAGATAATCAGTCACATTTAAAAACATGAGGGGTGCATTGAGCAGTGTTTTTACGTTAACCATGCTTCGTGACATCTATACCAGTTTTACATTTAATAATTTCTAACACATCCAACTGTGTTGTATGAAACTGGGCTGCTAGACTTTCAAACGTGCATCTAACAGTTTGTGACAGAAAGATCAGACGGTTATTGCTATCACCTCATATATAGATATCTGCTTAGTATTTGTAAGTTTCCCATAGTGAACAATATTTACAATAGTTTGTCATCGTATTCCACATGCACCAACCCCATGCGCTGGACAAAATAAGTACCATATCCGAAACCGACACATACTATGGGCTTATTGTCATAGGAATGGAGGCAGGTTGTACATTGTATTCGACGGGATGAGTACTGTAATCGAGAGCAGGCACTATCATCGTTATGAAGTGTGGCTATTCTCGAAAATTGGCACCAACCGGTGTGCAACAGCGAGCTCAAGAAACCCCTATTTAGAGGATACGCCCAGTTCGTTCGCTCAGTAGTTAAGGGTACATAGATATTTGGGTTGTAGATTAAGGACACCTAGTAAACACTTGACCTATCGATAACTCTCTGTCGATTTCCGGACTGACTGACCTTATGTATGCGGTGAACAGATTTGGTGCGCACCAATCCGGAATTGTCAATAGGTTATCCGATCTAAGCCGCATATATGTCAATGTTTATGTCAAGAGATGTTAGATTAAATGGCTGCCAGTCGGGTCTGTGCGAATGTCGCCGTTGTTTAACAGGATTATTTGTGAGACAAGGACAGTTGATTAAATAGGACAATAAGAGAGCTGTCTTGTGGATGACGTTTAACTTGGTTTCACGGGGGAAGTTTTTTAACATGATGCGGACAACTTGGTGTTAGGAATTGATATTTGGATACAAATCTGACGCGAAATAGGTCGCCTCCATTCCTCTTAGTCGTATGTATGAACATTATATATTTATGCCAACTTTATTTTGAACTGCTGTTAATATACTTTAACTGTTTCCTAATGTGTCCGTGGAATCTGCATTTGAATTATTGCTGTCTCCACAATTACTAGCCTACATTATTAGGACAAAACCATGAGAAATTGTGGTTCACCGGTATCCGATTTATTGCAAAAAATTGCTTGTAAAGAATTAGGTCAACTTCCGATTGTTTTGTGGTAGGCAAGTTCTCATAGGTTGCCACGATGTATTCGGCTGATACGGCTTGTGTGTATCATATAAAACTTGATCACTAGACTGCAGTCCTGTCACTTTTAGACAATTAGCACAAGCAATAATCTCTTTATGTATGTATGTCGTAAGATCCCAATCGGCTGCAAATGTAATTAGATAGTGTTGTGACATGATCGCAACTGAGAAATCCATAAAAACTGTGTTAGTCAGAGTATCGAGTTGGTATAGCATTGTCGATAAACAGCACTTGGTTTTCTACATGCAATGATGACCTGAGAGCAAATAGGAAAGTAACCGTACGTCAGAAGTGAAGTAATTTTTCATACAGAAGGTTGTTAACATTATTTTGTTGTCTTTGAATGCAAGAGTATACAACGTCAGTTTATATGAAAGCTATTTCATAACAAATGTTTTTTTAAACGATCTAATCACAAGTGTTGAATTTTCGAACAACACAACAGGACGACATAGCTGGGGGAAAAGATTAAAAATAAACTAATAAACTTTGAATATTTTTGCAGATAAACATTTCCGGCTGACAATATTAACGACCAAACACATACCGTCAAAACCTTCCCATTTCGCTTGCTGCAGTTGATACCACTTTTTAAAAAGCACTGCTTTCATTATATCGAATGAATTGAAAATCAACAAATTATCATCCGATCCATAGAACAGTCAGTACATATAAGTCCAGCTGTCTTCTTTTGCATTCGGTCAACTTGAATGTCTTGAAAGTAATGAGCAAATGCACACACATGTTTTATTGCAATCACATTCCCTTTGAGTCAAATACCATACTGATAACCTACGGCAATGTGTGCTAAACTCACCGACTAGGAGACTTTAAGATTGAATTAGAGAATGAACGCTTATCGGACGAAAATGCTTGTGAATTTTCAGTGACAGAAAGCTTTCATTCAATAAAGAATATTGTTTAGTCATTTATACCGGTAGTCTGTTTCGGAGTGTTTACCGTTGCCATTTGTGATTTAGCTGGTTGAATCAAGGAACCTGGACGATGTCAATATTCGGTTGTAAGAGAAACCATGAGGCACTAAAAACCAGCCATTGATAATTGTGCGTAGATTCTATGGCTTTTGTATGGAGTTTTGAAAAAATTTCATTGTACTTTTACTGAACGACTTAATGCCTAGTTTTTGTTCTAGTTATTATGATGCATATGTATGTACCATAATGTGCAGCAAAATATAACCCGTTCTGTAATTTCACAAAGTTACCTAATCTATTTTGTTACTGCACCACGTGCGCTGTCACCGGACCGTGCTGGATTAGCATGCGTGAGTAATCAGGCCAACACAGTTTAATCCGCGTATTTTAAAACCTTAGGCTAGCGTCAGAACGTTGTATTTATGAATCCGATGTTACGTCGTAACAACAGCTCTGGCAGTAACGTTGCGGATTAGATCGAACTAGACCAGAGGTGAACCAGTAGAACCGGTTGTTGTGAAAGTTACAAAGTCGAGCTTTGTTTTCATGCCAAATACGTAATTGAGAATGTTCCATTTTTGCGCGAGAAGTGAGCCAAAGTGAGTTGAAATTGGATCCTACTAGCCTTGCCCGGTTTTGATGAGTTTAAAAAAACACAAAGCGAAAAGTTTAAACCAGCATAGCTTTTGTTTCAGATGCCGTCAAACTCTCTACTGTTAGACGGATTAGAGTACATTTAGATGAAACATTTTCCTAAATGAATGGAATAATTAACAGCCTTCTTCCGTTAGCATTTGTTTCCATCACAGACCGACAGTCAATATATGACGTCAATCAGCCCACGTCCTACCCCTATAAAACACTTGGTCAAGTGAGCAAGATTTTCCACTTCTAACAGGAAAGTCTCGGACTTTGCGCGCCGTCAAATCTTGATGTCCTGCACGTTCAAACAACTTGATATTTTGATCCGTTTTAGTGAAGTACTTGAAGGTTTTAACTCTTATGCCGCAGGCACTTTTCGTGCCTCTAAACTGAATTCTATAATTAGACTGACGTGGACTGTGGCAGCAGAAAACGAGGTGACAGATGAAAAGCGAAAATCAATAGTCGTAATCTCTATCATGGCAAACATACACAGCATGTTATTGTTGTGATTTCGACCCAGAGGTGTATGCGGCCGTTGAGTCATCTTTTTTGTTAGACTGCACCATTCGGCCTTAATCAATGGAGTTTCCAAACTGTAATCGCACATCACGACCTCATCGTACAGCAGTTTTCTGATCAACTAATGTTAGCTATTAGACGCATCACTGAGTAAAACTTAGTACGGCGGACAACCCTTAGGTATTCTGAACATGTAATACAGCCTATGAGAATTGTATATTTTACTTCCCTGCTTGTTAGTTACACAAAAATTGTGAAGCTATGAACAGTTTGTTTAAACGTGGGAGTAATCAGGGTTAACTGCCACGGTAACGAAATGGATTGCATCAGCACTTTCTGCCAACAAAAGGCCGGTGCGTCACGCACCGGCCCTTTGTTGGCAGAAAGTGCTGATGCAATCAGTTTGTTTCAAGTTTGCTTAACAGTTTCCTAAAGCAGTTTGCATAAACAAATTGTTTGAAGTAAGCCTATTGATGGGGGCGTCAGTTGTCTAATTATGTGAGCTTGTGTGCGTGCTGCGCACAAATGAGTCAGGTCACTAAGCCACACTGCAAGATAAACGTTAATTACACATTACATCAGCCAGGTGTTTTTGAACAACATGATATTTGTGTGGTCATCCTTCTGTACATCCTGCTATATCACTGTCAGTGGGTGGGTGTTGCTACTCGAAGTGATAGGCGAAAGACTAAGTATAGCTACCATGGAACCAGCTCAGTCTCACGATTTGAAAGTCAGATCACGTCAAGCGGTTCATACAAAAAGTAGGGTTAGTAGGTTTACGTATACCACACTGGTTGAAATACAGTCTAACGTAAAAACTGTTTTCAGATTCATGGGATGTGTTAACTCCTCGTCGTCTTACTAATCACCTGCCACGCTCAGAATTGTCAATTGGGTTATTAAATCTTGGCTTCTTCACGAATATCCTTTACAAAAACCATCTCAAAGGCCCTACCAACAAAACCGACTGAGTCATAACTAAGTTTCATGGGTTCCATCACACTGATGCACAACCCAGTTACATCATTTTAACTGATTACTTTGATACGTTGCTCACTGTTCTGCGTGGGAAATTAAGTGCAGTGTACTTTAGAAACTCTAGTTTTACTCACACACGCTCTCACTAGTACATGCTTGCAGTGATTATTTCAAATTATACAACCCTATTTACTGTTTCGGACAGATTGAAAGAAAAAACGTGTCTAAAAATAATAGCTTATTCAAAGCTTTCCGTTAAGCAATCTGTTCTATTTTGTTAAGTACAAAGGAGGAAAATTTGACATCAGTTGAACATCACTCACAGTTGAAAGCACGTGTTACACTCCCATAGTTTTTTTCAATCAGCCCGTTTCGAAAAGAAGCACTAGACTCAGCTTTCGTTCTTGTTAAAACTCCTCAGCAGTGTATCTCTTTTTGTCATGACCGAGTTTAGAACACCAACCACACTTTCATGAGACAACGGTGTTAACCAGTGTGCCACTGAATTCACACTACGGACGATGAAAATATCTTACGTAAACACTCAACCACATTGGCTTTTGAATAATGCTAAAATTGCCCGATCACCCGTTAAGGCGGTCTGTGGTATATACAACTTTTGTCAACGTCTAGACTTTATTGACTTCCATCCCCTCTCAAAAAGTGTGAGAAAAATTTGGGTTGTTAACTGACAAATTCCATATGTAGAAACAGTGTCTGTAGGATAATAACCTTGCCTTACTGCAGGAAATAAACCACTGGTTAGTGTGTCATAGGGAATTATCATTGGGCGATTGTGCCATCCGAACAAAAAGTCATATACATCCAAATCGTCAAGAATTATACCATAAGCCAACTTATTAAAACGTAGTGTGTGCTGTGAGAGATAATCATCAAAGTGTGATCACTACGGGGAATGGAACGTTTGATTAGCTAAGTCTGAATCAGGCAAACGATTTGGGGTCAAACGGTCACCATTTCTTATCCATGCACACATTACCAATGTCAGAAATCAATAAAACGTGTGGAAAATTAATCCGATTTGGCTGCTAAGACCAGAAGTGGCTGCAACAAACGAGTGGGCAATCGATCAACACACATCCTCTGCTGGCGACATTTGTTTTGTTATATTTTCTGAAGTATTCCGTAGATGAGACGACGTGTTCTGCCTTAACAGCAGGCTTTCAGGAAATATGACAGCAAACATGGTCAAACACATTGGAGATGACTATAGGACTGTTGGCAGAGCAAACACCAATTTCGGATCGTACCGTGAGTAGATAGCTGTTGGATTCTTATTCAAGCTAGTTGTAACCAGTCTATTTCAGAAAAGACGAAGTAGGTTCGAGTTTATGCATAATAAAACCACCGGTTGACCGCTTATCTCTTTTAGCCTGACAGTCTGCTAGGCAAAGAACATGGACGGATTCAAAATAAGTTGAACTGGGTTAACTTTAAGAAAATTAATTTGATTTCGCCGTCAGTTTTAAACTGTGATCTAGAACATAGATCGGACAGACATTATGCTAAACGATCAACATTATTTTGTTCGACATAAATTGTATGCAGCCGTTCAGTCAGATCCACACATCCGTCACATTAACTCCTGAAAAGCTTACCCAATTTTTTGGCAGTGAACATGAAAGAATCAATAAATGAAGCTTTGTGCCATTCCGATTATCGCAGAATAGCAAGTACCGGTTGGCATATAGCTTTTAATAGGTTTGATTCCAGGCATAAGCGGACTGTCGTTTGTTCTTATATCAACAGAGTAATGAAAATATCTTGGCAACTATATCAGACTGGGAAATAAAAGTGGTCGATAACATGCTAGGAAAAACTTACCACTCTGAGTATTGTACCATACTAAATGTGGTCGTGATGAAGATTGGAAATATGTTCATTACGATGAATACACAAACCATGTTCACTCGCCTACCATTCACAAGTAATATTTTGACAGCCAGTCACTAGTAGGTTTATCAGAAACTCCAGCGCACATACTTGAGGGTAACCTAAAGCAGTTAGTTCACTATATCCTCTAGTTACATCAAAAGACGAACTCCCAGGTCCAATCAGACTATGCTAATGTAATCAGTCTTTCGTAGTTATACAACAGAACATATAGATCGGACGAAACGGTGCCTAATCAACCAAATCATAAACGTCATCCAGTATGGCTGGAGCCTTGTTTGTCAAAATCCGTCAGCGCCGCGGTCGTTGCTAGCCTTCTACTTGATTCCATCGACGCCTTCTTTTTGGCTAATAATGTCATGGCCAACCATCGCAACTTCATCAGAATGGAAGTTAGTCTTCATTGAACAGATTACTGATCAGTCACCGATTTCGATTATTGGCTCACAAAGAGTGACCAGAGGATCTGCAGTTGCATTAATCGAAGGTCATATCATAAGCCACCATCCCCAAATAAAGTTCTATTCCTAACATTTTCACGTAGTTGTGCGTAGATTTTTACAACACTCGTCCTCTATGTTTTTGACTGTTCTTTCGAGTGACCGGGCCATAACTACGCTAAATTTTGCGAAGGTTTACACCGATCATTTATAATAAGAACAGGTTGATGAGCAGACTTTTCTAAGATATTCATCATCAGGTCGTTATATTTCTAAAGACTGTATAACAGATGTTGAGTACAACATAAGTACAAGAAAGCCACAATTAAACAACAAAAAATCGAGCAACTCAGTAAAATCTACTAATAGGGTGATTTGGACAGTCTGAAAATGTTAACCTAGCATGAGCAGAATGTGTCTTCATGAGTAGACGAGCAGGGAAGTTCAAGAGCTTGAATGGACTTCTTGAGATAACGTAACATAGGATGAAGTAGTCGAATGCCTGTAGTTTTAGCCGTCGCTAATTCTCAACGTTGCATATGGCATGGTAGCTTGCTGAGATACACGTTGTTATCCATGTCTGCCAGATGTTTTACGATGGTGTTAGTTATTTTCTGGCTTCGTTTCTGAACCATACTGGAAGATGTTTTCTCATCCAGTTACCAAGCTGCCTTGTCGTGGGTCCCGTATGCGCCAGTGCGCAACAGCAGGAGGAAGTATAAACAGCCGTATTTTGAGCGCCGACAGACATTTTATCTTTCTTATCAGGAGGCAGCACGTACATGCTCTCTGTGCAAAATGTTTTGACTATTGCAACTATTACATAAGAGAACTACTCACTACTGATTTTGATCGACACTGATTGCGTTTGTCTGATGTCTTGAAACCTAGCTCATTTTCGAGAAGCTTGATGTGATTGCATATTGATTACAGAGTCTTTTTGAGTGCCTGATTGGAGCTACACTTCCGTGGATTGTTAGACAAAACAAACACTACGTACTGAGATGATATACATGCTTTTGTTAAGAGTGTCTAGTCTGTGAAGACAAGCCCGAATAGGTTTTCACCCTATCATTTCAAAATTAATCATTCTGAGTGTACGGTTGTTCATAATAACGACTTGCAGTAGCCTGTCAGAATGAGCTGGGGATTTCCTTGAAATAATTATGTCTTCCTGTAATCCATCAATTAACTCAACAGAAATAATTTGTAAACTACGAGACTTACAAGTGGCTTTTGTCTACTTGGCACTTTTGGATGAGGAAGGACTGAGACTACATTCCTTGAAAAATGAGTGAGACAAAGACAACTGTAAAAACTGAGTACAAAAGCTTACCGAAAATGGACAGAATTCTTGCGGCCGGTTCGAATGTCGAATTGTATTTCATTGATACCATCGGTCATCGTGCGACAACGTAAAATGTCCTGTTAAAAACGTTTTTGAGGAAGTAGTATGTATTACATGTGCTTACGTTAGAAAAGTGGATGTTTAAGTTGTGATGGCAACGCAAAAGAAATCTAGACTACCTTGAATTGGATCCTCAATTATATGTTGTGGAAACTGACAGAAAATGGAGACTAATTAGATTTACTCAAGCTAACTTCGCATTTTAGAAGGGGTAATGATTATTCATTCTCATAAAAATGGTCAGTTGTCATTTAGTGAACGAATCATGAAAAGCAATAAAAGAAACTGAGAACGTATTCCAAATTTTCAAAATTAATATAATCAATCGTACAACGGTTGTAGCAAGCTTCCAAGCAAACGAATTTGCTGGGTGCCGCCGCACAGATCCTGAATCCATTTGAAAAGCTCACGAATATCAAGAACGTTTTTTCCCCACTCTATCTAAAAGCATCAGCGACCGTGCAGCGGAGGAGATGGAAAAAACGTATGGAACAATTTTTTACACGATGGTAATTGAAACATGTCGTTCAAACGTATGAAAAAATGTATTACTCAGACAAACAGTTGATTCTACATGAAAATGATAATCAAGTAGTTGAAAACGCCGAACAAAATTTGACAGCTGTTATACATTTCAGTGTGCATGTCAGATAAGTGTGGCATCTGGATTGTAGAACTTAGAAAATCTGTACGGTTTTCGCTAGGCTGTTTACAGAAACCACACAATCATTGGTGACCAGTACAGTCAATTTCCGTTGTATGTGTACAAAATGATTAGAGAACTGATTACCTGTTCGGACGGAATGTATCCATCTTGCCGAATCACATCGATGCGATCAAGAAAGCTGAAATTCACAAAAACATCAGGTCGTCATCCTGTGTATATATATATTTACAATAGTGTGAGAAGATACTTAAGCCGTTCTGTTCCAAACCATACTAATCGCGAAAGTCGATGAGAAGTCACACGACAAATATGTCAAACAATTTTTTAAATATTTTAATCCTGGATTGATTATCCCGATTTATTTATCAAGCATAAATAAAGATTGTCCTACACAATATAAGCCAGGTTAAATACATCTTGTAAGCAGCTAATATTTTTGCTTACAATGTAGTAAGATTATATCCAGTCATCGTAGAAGTATAAATGACTAGTGTGAGCATCGCCCGAATAGTCGCACACTTTGAAAGCGTGTTTTCGGAAGAAAAGTTTAAGAGTGCCAGTTAGCATGGTAACTTTCTTACATGATTGTCATTAGATCGTGCGTGTTCTCGAAACGACAATCCATCAATTAATGCGTTGTACACCCCTCACTTTGGTTTAAACTTGTGAAGGTAGTCAGATGACTAGCGCATGTCGGTGACTTGGGAAATCAGAGATTACTTCAGAGGTTAGCTCTAAAAGGCATTATAAACAATCTAACCGGAAAGTAAAATATGCAACAATGTTTAGAGTGGCGTTAGCTGTAAGCAGACTCAGACGTCGCTGGTTATTCACGCGTTTTTATTTACTCTGATTAACTTTCTTTCGAGCGAAAATATAACTTTAGTTCGTAAACTGTAAAAAGTCGTTGAGCAGTATGGTGATGCGGACTATCCAACTGGATGATTTTATAATACCGCGAATGTTTCCTCCAACTATTCACATTGAGTTCTGAAAAATGCCACAGAAGTGAACAGCATGACGTAAAAAAACAATATAACAATTCGCAAGCTTCCTTTTTCATAGGAAGGCAGGTGGTGTATTGTTACTCACTATTTAGCTGAATCTAATAGTTGATACTCGTTGGCCTTGGTGAACACATTCTGTACTCCTTGGTCACGCCAGAGCTTCTCGACTGCATCAAAAAATGCCTGACCAGAAAGGAAAATTTCAAACAAAGTGTGCTCATGCAACCCATAGATTCTTGTTATCGGAATGTTACAGGAACAAAAACTGTTGCGTCTGTTGAATTTTATTTTTGTAGTATATTCAATTCTACACTATACGGGTATCTCGATTAACAATTAAGTACAGTGCTCTAAGTTGAAATGAGACTACTATTTCTGTGGTGAGGTCCGTAAACCGAATGTGCACACTAGCTGGCAATTAGTACACGTAATTTCAGGTGTGAAATTTCAGCCCAGTCGTTCTAAATTACCTTCATGCGATCCGGTTTCTTGCAATTGTTCAGCCAACAACTATCAGTAGTTGAGCCCAAACCGAAAATATACACATGTCAACTCAGAGGATTAGTGTTCTACTGTGTAAGCCACCATTTTGTCCGATCAATATCATGTACTGAACAGTGATCCCGTTAAAACGTCTAATGGTCACGGAAAATTGATCATAAGACTGGTGGCGAATAAGATGAAAGTGTTAGCAAATAGAACGGACATTGTCTTCGTTGAGAGAAGCCAACTGACACTTGTTGTTATAACTGACGGCACCCCAGAGCACCATTAAGCGACCTTCAAATGACACATTTTATAAGCAGTTCCGACTTCAGGTTCCTGTGTACATATGAAACAAGAAAGTTTTGTTCGTCACAACGATTTGAATTTTTCTTACCGTTGAATGATAACACGTCTTAAATTATGTGTATTTTTTTTAGCATGTAAGTATACGTGTAAAAAAGTGAGATTTTGTTTACGAAACTAAGTCAGTTATACAAAAAGCTCTATTGCAGTCATATACCTGGAACGGCATATAATTAAGTGAGGTGGAAATAATCGACCAATTTGAAAGAAATGCAAATAAATTCGATGACATGTTGACTGATGTTTTGTTAGAACCTAGGTAGTTTGTACCATAATGGAAAATTAATATGACTGGTACTTAGTGGAAGTACGCGCGGCAAACTGGTCTAATTGGATGTTCTAGCCGCTGGGTTGTAAACTGTCTGCAAAGTATCCCTGTTAACAGAAAGATTTGAATCGACCTCGTGTGTTTTGCATGTTTATTAAAGTGGCTCATTCGAAGCACAACTACAACCCGGTAGAAAATGCTTAAAAATATCAAGTTAATGTAAATTTAATTACAAGCACTGAAACTTGTGAACACTAAAACTCTACGTGTAATTACGTACTAGATTTCATGAAAGGTATTCACTGAGAACAAAGACTACTTTACGATAGGCCACATAAAGTCTTTATTCGTTTTCACGTGACTGGGTTAATATAACAACCACTGATTAAGTTGTGTGCTTATTATAATTAAGCTCATTGTTCAGCTAGAAACTTGTAATCTGAAAACCATTCATTTTAGATAGTAGCATTCACATTTCTACACCACCTTGTTCTGCAAGATCACATGCATTCGCACTGGATTACACTCTGGTTAGTATGCAGCCAGCGATAATCCGCAGTTACAACTATGCATTTGGTAGAATTTCTGGCATCTTTTTTTAGCCAATTCACTTTAAGATTAGACTTGATATGTTTCACATGATAATTCTTCAACGAGCGAAGGACAGTGGGTGTGAGACAAGTGACGTTGTTTGGTGCACAGTCTGCGTCAGTAATAAGACCAACTGAATAAGTTCCATAGTTACTGCAGGATTTGAAAACGAAGCCAATGCGAAGCTCGGGTCAAGTGAGGAATAACGAAGAAACTGCGAAATAAGGTGGAAACACATGACTATTGTAGAAACTACGTAAACTGGGTTAAGAACATCTGAAGTTATGGGTAGGAATAAGTCAAGTATACTTATGAATAAGGCCAGCTTACAAACCTCATAGTGATTATGCACTGTTCCACTGCAGTGTTGTACAAAACCTTGTAGTTCACAGACCAGAGACCCGCAAAAAATTGAGCAAAAATATTTGAGTGGTTACACAAACGTTGATGAATATGAGGATCACATGAAGCGGGATGGAACCATTTTTAAAGCATAGGATAGAAAAAATGGAATACATTTTCGAAGGGACCGGTATTTGAGTAGAGGATCGACGTCATATTGTGGCTTACTTCACTGCTCTGTTACCGAACTAGTGATATTCGGGTGAAGAGTTTTTATTTACTTAAAGAGACGGACAAACAGTAAAATGTCTCCAAATCGTGTCAAATATTAGGTGGTGTAACACCGTTAGATACAATTCGAAACTAACTGATAAATACAAATATAGTGATTATCTAAATAATTGAAATAGACTCTTCACAAAGACAC
Source organism: Paragonimus heterotremus (assembly GCA_013368495.1). NCBI lineage: Eukaryota > Metazoa > Platyhelminthes > Trematoda > Plagiorchiida > Troglotrematidae > Paragonimus > Paragonimus heterotremus. Next base: position 57,244 of record LUCH01000952.1, on the reverse strand, counting down.
TTAAACAAATCAAGTTAGAACAGTCGGCATATTATGGTGTGACTCCTTGACTGGCCAGACATTTCATTTAACTCTGTAGCTCTGGTGTTGAATTACTTACACAATGGGTGCACGCGGTCTCTATAGCTGGTTCAGCTTCAGTGGAAGCCTGAATTTTTGCGGATATCGCCTCACAGCTAACAAGTTTGTCATCCTACCCACTAGCAATGCATAAAAAGGTTATCACGGATTGACGTGAAAGGTATTCAAAGTAAACATATGAATGGTGAAAGAATTACTTTTTGTTAAACACACAAACTGCTATAAAAATGAGAGTTGAGGGTCAAAGTGGGTAGATGGCGGCGAAAGAGTGGCAGTGCATAAGAATAGCCGGTGATCGAACGTGAGCCGTCGAAAGTTTTTAATGGTGTTTATTTACTGTCGATGCGAAACATTATCATGGTCCAAATAGTGACAAAACATAATTAACTGGACGCTAAAGTGAATCAGAGTTGGTGTTCGAACTAGGGCAAACAAACCGAATTAAATTCCGAACGACGAAATCGTGACAAAATGTATTTCAATACTGGTGATCGAAAAGGGTATAGTAAAACGCAACGAGAGACAAGACAAACAGCTGGTGATTCATAAGTGCCGTTAACATGACAGTCATTGCTGTCAATCTGGATACTCATTTCAACTGAACTACGGCATTAAGGTTACGTCCAAAACATACAGTGCATGTTTCTGCGCTCTCCTTTACGGTGCTTCTCGTAAAGCCATTTACGTTGATCTGGTGACCGGAATATCACATGAACTGAACCGTGAATATCAGCTAGCTTTAGTTAATTATGGAATAACTACGTTAATCAGCACCACTTTTTGACACGTCGGTCTGGTTCTCTCAAATCCGTCATTGTGGCTGCAGCGTTTTGTTCACCCTAACAAATAATGGGCGCCCAATCACGATTCTGGTCACAGCCGAAGTCACTATAATTGGGCGATTTACATACTCTATATGGTGCACTATGATTCACCTCATTCTTTTAGACGATTGGCCGGGACTATGTATGTTTTGAAGGCTAGTGGTCAACTGCAGCGAATTAAAGAGATCTAGACGAGTATGAGTTCATCGTAAGTGGTTTTAATGTTCGTAGCTTTCAAGTATGTCACTTTTTGATGCGGACACTATGGAACAGGTGGCCTCCGGCTGGCGTTAGTCGCATACTATCGAAGCAACTCGTGTGACTGCAAAAGAGAAGCTTTCATTTTTCTGATTACGTGTACATCTAGATGATTAGTGTCACAAAAGAGGGACAGTAAAATGAACATCCGAGATAGTGATATAAGAAAAATGCTGGTCTCCGACATCTCGTGTGTGAACTGATACAATTATATAACCGGCATGTGTAATAAGTAACCTATAACTACAAGTCATAAACATTTCACAGTCACTCAAACCAGGTACCTACCCGAGAATAAATAAATTCGTCTGACGATGAACCTTCCAAAAGGCGCTGCGCCAAATCCACGTTCTCTTCCGACCGTAAAGGGACACCCAGAACTCGCATCCCACCTAGCAGGGACTAGGTTCGAGAATAAATTGAACAAGTCATCAATGGTTGAAGCACCAACCTGTAGAAATCATACGAATTTGTGAAAGAATGACCAACAGACATTCAGCGGGTTTGTGGATCAACCTTGAGTAGGCCAGACACTTTACGACATTCCAACAATACTTAATTCAAATTTTATCCCCATTTGACAAACACACTTGTTTTATGTAGGTGTCCGGTTAAAGGTTTGTGCATTTTGTGCAGAATATGATTTATGCTTGTCTTTCGTAACAAGAACGACTAACCAAAAAGTTCATTCGGTTTTGCTATGTGAAATGTGATCGAGTGACCATCAGTTTGCCGATGTGAGACTATCTTACAGGATGGCTTTATATGAAACTCAATCCAACATGGTGGGTATAGTATGACCGTCCAACAGATCATTTGAACGGGGCAAGTGTTTTGATGTGAACTGTACGACCAAATAACGTTCGACTGTTGTTTGGTTGTATTTAGAAGTGTAAATTATTCTCAGTAGAAGGGCTAACCAGCTGTATTCTCGCGTTGCCTTGAATAGCATGAGAAGATTGATTACAAACGTTGTCTAGTCATAAAAGCTAGGTATAAAAATCAAACATACGTAAAAGTAACTTCTTGCTTCAAATCTGATTACAGGTTTGAAGTCACATAAAACGACGTAGCCTATGGATAAGCCAAACTAACATCCATGATAATCCTAAAATATATACTGATCAAACATTTGGATATAGGGTTTTGTCATTAGCAAAGGTATAAAACTTCCTGAAAACAGTTCCCTTAGTGAGTCATCCTAGTAATCTACTCAAACCACTGTGCTGGTTGCCTCGCAGTAACGTGGGGATAAAATTAAACTATAAAGGCTTATATAAAATTTAAATGACATTTTTACAAAAATTGTTTGTGATCGACGTCTGTATAATAACTGAACTAGATTATGATTTAGCCAGTTGTTTAGATTGGGGATAATCTTTATAGGAAGCCAAATTTACCATCGAAAGATGTAGTAGGTGTTGACTGAAATCCTGAGTGAAGTAGACTGAGTTGAAATTATTAGATGTTTCGCTTAATGTACTAACCTATTATCCGCCACTAGGTTGGTGATCATGTCTGGTCGGATCATTACAAGTGAAAATCTGATAAATGAATTGCCATTGAAGCTTCAATTGCCAAAATTAATGACGTTTTTGCGTGTCAACTGGTTTATTCTCGCTAGTTTAACAAGGCAAGTGATCAAAGGGACTGATGAAAACTTGATGAAACGAATGCTTACATTATTCCTCCAGTATACAGCTAAAATATCTTATTAGAAAATTTTCGTTGCCCACTAATCTCACTCAGTCAGAAATCGTGGGCTATGTGTTGCCAGCTGTTTCAAAATAAGAACATTGCCGATGAGACGAGTAAGGTTCTTTCACTGACGGACATTTTTGGTGTACACTAAGAGTTTAAATAAACTTTACTTGTGACAACATAAATCCGTTTACACACTATAAGTACGTGATAAACGCATTAAGAATAGAACACCAAATTATACACAAACTGGTAAACCGATTTGATGTTGCAGATTGAGGTAGTAGTGACTGAACAATACTTCCTTTTTAATGACTTCGTATATTAGCAAAAGCCTGTGAGCATTTGTGAACATTTACCACTGAATGATTTGATATTCTTCAGATAGGCTGTAAATTAACGAAGAACAACGTAGTTGTTCAAGTTCATCCGAAGAGTTCTTTAGAGGTCGAAGTCTGTTTTATGTTTTCTTCTGGTTAAACGAAAGATGACAAGCTTGGAAATTTTTATCAAACGGGCGTTGGGTCATCCCCGACCCATTGTTTCTACTACATTGTGTACACACTTGAAGCCACAAACTTATGTTTCGAAGGACTGCTTGCTACAACACCGTTGACGAGTTTTACACCACATGGTTAGAAGTATGACCCAACTCTGAGTCGATCGGTCGACTTGACTCATTTCTCTGTTACTCTGGGTCAGTGTATATCGGAAACAGTATGGGAATAACGATGCTCAAGAAAAAGTTTAAAGTATAATCTCGGCTTTAGTCGACTCCGTTCGCGGAGTCAATGTGGCTGCCTCAACTGAAACGATGTAACGATGTAAGCTATGCAACCTATCATACCCGTTTGCACCTGAAGTATAAACTGTTGTGTAATCGTTGTTGCGAAAACCGTCTAAATCTGATGACAAAATTTGTTTCTGTGTTCACAAGTCTTTCTGTCCATCTCTCCGATTGCCTGAAGTTACCATCAGTAAGCCGTACGAAGTCACAGTAACTACGTTTGTAATTCCAAAGTGAATTTGGATTCATGATGTAGTGGAGGCCACTCAGTCTAAACCTGACAACTATTTTTCCCTATTCATCGCTCTATATCCAGCACAAAGATGACAAACTCAGCTTTAGTTTGTTTACCACTCTTTAGCTTCCTGTGGTTATCCAAGAAAGTGTGGGATAATCCGAAAGAATAATGTTTTAATTTAAGAATCAACAGATTTGACAGAACATTCGAGAGCAACACACTATTCTACTCCTGTTGAGTAGAAATTCTTAATTTAATAAGCAAAGGTTTAGTCTCCATCGACCAAACGGCATATTTTTTTTTAGTACTCATCATCTAGTATCTAATTAAGTGTCCTCTGTTTCATTAGATTAACTGATAGTCTACGTGAGAACTGAAGATAAGTGGTATTGATCACTATAAGCTAAACGCCAAAAAGACGCATTTTGATCAGTTTCATTAGGTTTACCAAGTACAATCAAGATCAGTCATATGAAGCTTTGTATCTTCGAATAGCTATGAAGTTTCTTCACTAGCAGAAATGACGCTGAAGTTGAACGATGCCTCCTGATTTGAGTCAGCTTATTCTCTGTCACCCTGAACCCAGCAACTATTAGGCAAGCTAAGACATCCTTGTACAGTAATTCCACCTGATGAGAAATTACAAACACAATTAGGATGAACCTTGAACCACTAATGTAGCTGCGTTACTGGCTGTTACTCGTAATATTGAAATTAAAAGTTAATCAGCTACATATGAAGTTTAAAGGATGCTTTATAATGGACTGTCGATTAAAGTCATTGTAGCAGGTGAATCTTCAGGAATAGCAATAAGGTAAAACATACTACATAAATTGTGACTAGACCGTCGCAAACAGATGTTCAAACGTTATCACGCAAATACTAGGCAGAGGTGATCGGTAATTATCAGTTTCTAAAATACTTGGAGATTACCTCTTTATATGAAATACTTGAAAACGAGTGAATACAAGCAACTACAGACGTACTCAAGTGGAACAGTCGTATTTTGCAAACCATCACTCAAAATAATTCGCCTCACTCCAATACCCCTACAAGCACGATATCACAGCTTCCGTATGAAGCTAGTTCCACGTATATATATATATATATATATATATATATATATATATATATATATAATCAACCTGAAGGTTCTGTTTTGGTTTCCGAAAATCAGTAACCGGTTTTGATTGTTTCACGTCTTTGAGCTGTATTTGAAAGTATTTTTCAGCAGAGGCAAGCGGCTTCAAACATTTTCGGTCATAGTTCGGTCATTTTCAGTCTGTTCGGTCATTTTCGGTCGTAGTTCATTTTTTATTTGGCTACGTGGTCACCGGCAGAAGATTATTCAGAGGTAGTGAGCTATCGATTTTTAATATATTTTGAACATATTTCCCTAATCGATTTGGTTTAACACATCGTTCAGAATTGTGATATAACGCTGTATCTTTAGTGAAGGCAAACATACAGGTGGAACATAATGGTTTCGGGTTACAAAGTCAGGATATCAAACTAGAAAACAAAACGCAAAGTTTTTAATTCGAACGTAAAAGTTGTCACGACTTACCAACATAGCGTCTCTTATGTTTTTGTAAACATGTGGCACAAATTCCAACTTTTCTCTGAAAACAGAATAGTAAAATTTACTTTCTTCGTTTACTTCCGATAAATGAAAGAACCAGATACATATATATGCATCACATTGATAACAGTCGGAGTGTATTCAATTAAATCGCATGTTTGTTTGAAGTTACTTAAATACACGTGATTCCCATAAAATGCCAGTAATTAACATCATTTTAGTGAGCTATAATCCGACACATTTGCAATGCCAATTTGCTACCATTAATGATAAATGGCGATGGCAAAACAACATTCCACGAAGGTGGTCAAGAGTTTAAACCATTTCAGTTCTGTTGAAAATTTATTTCAACCCATTCATAATCACATTTTGTTAGAGAACATTTTTTAGGGTTCTCCATAGAACGAGACTGCTTTTGATCGAATGTTTAGATATAATTGTTCGTTAACGTCTGACGTGAAATCAGTAGTACACTGGTTAATACGTTTCCTTTGATAGTGCGTAGGCCAAAGTTCAGTTCATAGTTGAAATGTGGTTGCACTCAAATAAGAACTCAGCGAAAAATTTGGGTTTCCCGTTGATATGTGTAGTCCAAATTATTAAGGTTGCCATAACGTGGCAGCGGGCTTTGACTTGTAAAATTTGGATGCTCGACTAACGAACCATAATCGCCCTTCTAGACGTTTCCTTTTTGGATTAAAGGGGGTGACTGGATACGGCTTACGGCTCACCCAACGGCGATACGTCAGCAACTTCCATTCTGCCACATGGTCAAAAAACGTGACTTAAAAACCCTACCACTGTTGAAGTTATCTGCGTGATTTGCCAACAGGTTCACAGAATGCATCTCAACGTTGTTGTGATTGTCACATTCCTAGTCTAATTCATGCATGACCCTTTGACGGTCACACTGCTCAGTGAATTGAAATTTCAGTTTTTGAAAACCAAAGGACACTGATTTGCATATCGCTTCGGCTGCTCAACTACTAACCATTTTGACTGCTTCAGCTCTGAATGAAACATTCAAGTTTTACCATAAAATTATGGTGTAACTTTTTGTGATCAATTGATCTTACCTGTTCTTCTTTAAGAATGTACAAGTTTTGTGAACGCCGTGTCTACCTAGCCTCAGTTTTAACGAACATAAATGGTTAGATTGAGCACTTTTCATCAAAAAGTTGAAAGTACTGTTTACCGTAGAGTTGATGAATAAATAAGTCTGTGTTGAATAAACAGATCAACTTGTTTATTTAGAAAGCTGGTGGAAACAAACTCCCATCAACCTAAGTTAATCAAACCATAATCTGTATGTGTGATTTAAAAAATTCTCACTGCGCGGGAACCATAGGTTAAACTACAGCTACATAATGAGAGAGTAGAAATGTTGCATTTGCGCCTTACCATCCGAATGCTTCACTGTTTTGCCGTCCACTAAATAACACAAGTCTGTTGAACAGTCAACCTTGTCATAAACATACAGTTACTGAAAGTTTTTACAAAAACCGCTAACTAAACGAAAAAGTAAACACTTTGAGTTTACCGGATTAGCGACAAGGCAATATGAAATCCTTATTGGTATTCCAACTTTCAGTTACTCTTTCACAGGATCGTATTTATTGTCTCGCAAAAATAGCCTTTTATGTAGACGATGTTGTGTACAGATAAACTATAATGTAATAGCATGATCCTTTAAGTTCGTGCAACTGAAAAGAGTTGCTTTATGATTAAGGAAATGTCACAGCTCTCACTAGGACTATTACCCACAAATAGATTTTAGGGTAACGCATAAGCATGATGTAATCAGGCAATGATTACACTCGTTTTAGAAAACGAGATTTTCCACATCATTGCAATCAGTCACAATTAATCCTTAAAACTGAGAGATTCGAGGATAAATCACTCATTAGAAGTGGACCAGTTTAAGAGCTTGTCTGACTGTGGGAGTTTTAGTCAATTATAGACGTATTCAACTTTTGCCGACCGAAATTATTAACCACTCAAAGTTTGAAAAACATTTGAATTGGGTTGCAAAACTGATTAAGTCGGATTAACATTGAGATTTGGCTATGCGTGAAATAGCAACATTGATAAATCTATTCATACTGTATGCGTAGTAATTCATGAATAGTATAATAAGATATATGCATAGCTCAAACTGGTTTCGTAACAAGATTCCTAATTTGTATGGCTTTGTGGTATAATTAATGGGACTGGCCAAATCTAGGCTGATTTGTAGAGCGTGGTTGAGACTGTCACGTAGTTGAATGTTGGATAGTAAAAAATCCGTCGCAGAGTGTGAAGTCTGGCTGGAAAACATACAATCCTCAGAACAGTTTATATGAGTAAATGCCAACGCGAGTCCAAGGTATCACCGTTGGACAGAGACGGGAATTTTGTCACAGACTTTTATCGAAAATATAACACATTTGAAAGCTTTACTCAAACTTCTGTTATTAGTTGATGTGGATATTTGTTAAAAACACATTCGCCTTCGATTACGAAATGAACGAAATCGTTTTAGGAAATCTGTCCGAGTGTCAACCGGTACCATTGTTTGTATATCAATTTAGAAAGGTTTGATTACGCTATTTTGTTCGACGTGCAATAATCTACTGAACTGTATAAGTAATCCAGTTTGCTAAATATATCGTGGTGATAGTTGACTCCAGAGAGCCATATCTTCAAGTGAACAAGCAACATTTCTAAGTGAAAGTTCACTGTAAATCAGCCAAAATTACTAGTAAAAAAAACAACTTGAGACTTTGACGGTTTCCGCACTTGAAATGTTGTTTCGTAAATAGTTCGCGATTAGACCAGGTGGTAATATCTAATTTTTTCCAGGACAAAGAAAATTTGGACTAATTTCTGTAAGTGTCTTTTATTGTAACGAAAGTCCCAGTAAATGGTCAAATTGTTGGTGATTTATTTTGTACTGGATTGTGGGCTCGAGCAACTTGACACCAAGGATCCTGGCAACATAATGAACCCTGTCCTTTGCTAGTGCACATAAATCAAATGAAGTGTAAGATGGCACAATTTTGATACTAGACCATAAAAGGTGTGGTAGACTTACTGTTCAGTGTACCCGTTGATATGGATAATTTTCATTTGTTTCAGTATGGTTGATTTTCCCGATTCACCTGTACCTGCATTAGAATAAGATTGGAAAGAAAAACTGTTTGCACACGATTACTGTGTCACATTTGTGGGGCTTTATTCTCGTGGTTCATGACCTGCACTTAACCAAACAACATCATGACCTTTTGTGCACTTCTTAAGTGAAATAGCCATGAAAATTTAAACGCTCATAGGCGAGCGAATGTTTAACATTTATAGTCAACTACAACCGACACAAGTAAGAATCAACAGGTCTGTGAAACAGTCTACCAGACAATGATTTCAGAAATTTAACTCAATCAGCTAATTTGTATATGTGATGCAGAGTTGTGTGTTGGACTTCCCGTATGTGCTCAAAGATTTGTGACTTTGGCGTTTGGATTCAGAAGGTACTCTATAAAGAAATTTCTCAAACTGAATGAAGTGCTCAGGAGGCTTGTTAACAGTTTAGCAGAGACTGTACAGGAAACCTCATAACATATGAAAATGTGTGTAGGTGAGTCACGATGCAACATACATGGAAGAAAGCGTGTAATATTGAATCCAGGGATGAATGTGTGAACGTATTGAAAGACTGCCTAGAACTGTAGGGGCAGGAAGTAACCAATCAAGGTTTTTAAATAAAACATCATTCAGATATTTGTCAGTAGAACAAAACAGTTGAGTGCACCATCCCTGAAAAAACTACCTTGTAGTGGTAGATCAAATTTCTAACAGATAATAAACAGACATCTCAAACTTTATTAGCCGGTGGGATAATAAAAGAATCAAAGAGAACGTGCAGCTCGATCAGATGTACGGAAGACCGGAAGTTGAGATATTGGTCGTTGTAAGGTTTTGTGTGGGTTGGCCAGTCCAATTACTAGACAACTCAAAAAATAGACAGGAAAGTAGCCAACTAGTGACGATCCTTGTCTCCAGCACTGATGCTTATTTGAGTGACCGTCAGTATTGAGGGTTTTAATTAGGCGAACTGCTATTGTTCCAGGTGCTCTTTTGAAAGTCTGTCAAAGGCAGTTCACCGCAGTGGCCACTATTCAAACGGTAGACAGTTAGTTTGCCCCAGCTAGAGCTCATCAACATCCCTGGTGTCGGCAGATCGAAACTACAACTTGTGGGTGCATATCACAATGTGGATCCAAATCCTCACACATTAGACCAAGCGGTCGCAGTCAGTGACATTGGAAGAATGAACGTTTGTTGCTTTCCTTAGATGCTGTTTGGACAGATGCTCGATCAGTCTGTATGAAGCTTGTTTATAAGCAGCAGTCTTGATCTACCGACAGTTATGACGCTTGTGAGTCCTAGCAATGTGGAAGCAACTACGCGTTAGTTTGCCGATGGATTTGGGGCCAGCTGATTGAGAAAACCTGTTCTACTATGTTCTGGGGGCGGAGATGGATTCTTGTCTCATATTAGACCTACTACAGGCAGCTAATAAAGGTGAATTCATAGGAAGTAGGAAATGTGACAGTTAAGAAAAGCAAAGTCTCTATTGATTCCGAATCAACTGGAAATCAATTATTTAACTGATTCAAATATATTTTTTATTTTACTGAACATCATTTTCATAATTCAGCATTGAACAGTTTGTTTGGTGAAAATGTGTAATCACACGTCCAATCTTTTATAACCTATCAAATCACACCAAAATAAATGGTCAGGTGAGGACAGTTATTAATTACCGGCAACACAGAACGAGTCTGTTCGAAAATGAATTTGTCCTTTTTAATATGAGTCAGCCCAGTTTGGAAGTAACATTTTCTGACTTCTGACATTTTATGGTGACTGCATGCACACTCAAATTCATTTGGAAAAACTTGAGGACGAAAACTTTTGCCTCTGACTGAGCTCGAACTAGTGACAGAAGCGGTATATCCAAAACGTATCAAGTCCTTTGTCATCTGAACAACAAATTCCCGCCAGTGGCTCAAGAAAAAGCAGATGGACTGAGTAGACAGCCAATAAGTATTCAGACAGTTTGAAATAGTGCAGAAATCTATGAATCTAAACATTATTTTTTGGTATACTTTGTAGAACGAAACAGAAAATATGGGATTTTAAGTACTGAATAAAACTCCTCATGCTTCCTTATTTAGTTCCGTAAAAAACAATGTTCCAAGATGTTCTTTTTTAGTCACAGGTTTTCCACAAAGATTCGCCCGTTTTCTGTCAACTTGCATATGAAGGTATTCTTTTGAGGGAAGCATACTCATCCGACACAGAGAAAGTAAGTGTCTCAGCCATTAACTAATTTATTCAATTAAAGGACACAATATAACTGTCAACTTCTCTTTGAATTAGTAATCACCAAGTGGAGTTCAAATAAATCATATACCGGTTCACACCGATAATGTAGAGTAAGACCAGCGGACCGGCACAAAACTTCCTGTGTAAGTAAATTTCATCTGCATATGAGTTTTAACCCTCACAAAATGACAGACATCCTACAGATTGACAACATGTTGATAAAAACGACTTTTTTCGGGTTATCTCTGAGACGGCCAACCAGAAGGGGACATCCGGAGTTGCTGTAGTAATGGGCAACAGCAATAATGATAGCAACAAGCATGATAATCACATAAAAAACTGGAATAATACGGACTTTGGGAGGTATACAATTGCTGATTACGAAGTAATTGACGGATGGATTCAAGTAACATGTGAGTGAGGAGCACTCAGTATCTTCTACTAGATTAGCACTAATCGTAAGCCGTTTATGTTCAACAGTCAAGCGAGTGTACAGCGTCCCTCGAAAACTGCCTTTAAACAAAGTGTACACGTCTCGACCACATTTGGAGAACACTATTTTTTCAATGTTAATTGAAGGTCAGATTCAGATCTATGAGCTGAACAAGCAAGAACCTCAGCGAACACAGTAACCAGCGTGTATCAGATTAACCTTTTGAGTTCGTGGATTCATTTTGCACTCACAACAAATCTTCAGCAAAGCGGATGCGGAATCGACATGAAGATCGTATTCGGGGTGCTTTTCAAAATTAAACTGGCCTATTGCAAAAGCTTATAGTGCTACATCAGCTAATTTATATTTATGGGTCAGGAACGACTGGCTATCAATTTTGCTTTGGTTGAGTCGAGATTTGATTGTAACTGTCCATTTCAGCTATGTCATTCTATTACGTCTCTATAAAAAACTGTTTTCTTCGGGTAGGATTTTTTTTTGCTCTTGACCAGTATAGTCTTTCCCACATCTTTTCTGTTCGCCAAGTACGGTGTAAATAATGAATATTTTTAACCGTGTTTCACTTGTACGGAAGTGTTGACCACATTATGACAACCATTCCAGTTTTTGACGCATCACAATTGCAATGTCATTTTGAAATGCATCACCCCAAGTTTGTTATACCATCTTCATGGTTTTTATCAATGGGCTAGACTCATTTGTATTGCACAACCGTTGTTTTGTCACCTGAGGTTCTATCGCAAATACGACTGAAAAGTACTGTCACAAAAAGTGGGAGACCTCTACGACCTCTACAAACATTCATGTAACTTGTTAGGCTGACTAGTAATAACGTTAGAACAGTATGACTTAAGCTTCGAGTTGGGTGAGTACAAAAACAACAAAATCGCCTAAACTTAATCGCACCAAAAATAAATGATTGACTGATATGTGTGTTTGTGTCGTTGTTATGTGGTCATACCCACACATTAATCATGGCTAAGTCCTGTAAGTCCGAATTATAGGCAGATGTCAATGGCAACCACAACAGCACAACAAACTATCTTTGTGCACAAAGCTGTAGTGTTATTAGAGGCTTGGTGTTCATCCTAAAAATGGCTCGAAGATAACTTTTGACCTGTATTGTGAGTGCGGGAAAGTTCGAAGACAATGACAGGGCAGTTGGTCCTAGACACGCAAACACTTATCAGCCAACGACCCAGTTGGAACAATGCTCTGAGATGCTAGTACCGTCTGGGAATGACAGGATTAAAATGCATGACAGATTACACACAGTCTATCGTTTAGATATACTGGCATGCTTAATGTTGAAATAAAAACACCTGCACTTGCGTGGAAAGTAAAACATTTCTAACAGCTTTGTGACATTTTTTAATCGTGATGTCAGCTGTGTTGTCATTGTTTAACAAAAACGAGGGACATCTGAATCTTTTTAATACTGTTTGCGGCTCCTCCACTACTCCCTAGGTTCCCTCAGACAAAAATCTCAAGGTAGTGAGTTCCATCTAGTGAGGTTTTTCACAAAGTTTGCTTCATTGGAGCAAATCTATCAAATTTGCCTGAAGAGAAAACAACGAAGTTCTTTCCTTATCCCTTCATAACACGATGCCTTGCATGCTTTAGTTTGGTGCATTGTGTGTTGTAACAAATTGTTTGAGCAATGAGATATATAGATATTTATGAAAACGAAGCTGTATTTTAACCCACAAAGTACAGCAAACAAAGTGTTGGTTAGGGCTACGTTCAACTGTATTGGTATTGCCAAAGGGCTTCGTCGTAAGTAGAGAGTGTGACACCGACATGATGTATGTGCACAGTGCCTTTTTTTGATGGATTCTGATAACAATCTTCTATTGGATGGAAACTCAGCAAACAAACGGTCTCGTGATAAGCCCATCAGTATCCCGTCCGTCTGACGATGTAGTCTTTCGGCAACTTAGAGGAAACATTTTGTCCGCTGTTATCCCAGCACTGTGATACAAGTAACCTGATGACAGGTAGAAAAAATGAACTTGCTCTCTGCATCGCTGTGAAGTAAGTTGAGCACTAACCGGTCATATGAAAAAACGTAGAAAATTGGCAGTGAGAGCTTTTGTTTTGTTCTGTTCACCCGTGTATCAGTATCGCATTGTGTAATGCTGTGGCGATCAACGAGAGTGGCTACTTCAACGTGTATCTTCCATACTCAATTGACGGTTATATCGGAAGTCGCCATGTAAGAATGTCCTTTCGTTTCAGTTTTGTACCGTGCAACAAAATAGTACGCCATGTGAATTCTGTTACTTGGTATTGTAGAATACTTTATGAGAATGACTGGTAACCATGATGCTTCGATCTGTTGGATCACCATACTATCTATTATTCGTGCGTTCCTGTTAAAAACTTTATATTGTTCCCGTTTTCTGGCATGTGACTTAGGAGGCCATGGTGTTAGGAAGTGTACATAGTAAGCTACGTGTAAGTTGAGTCTATCTAGTTCGTATTGAGGGTGGCAAAGAAGCCTAAGAGGTCTCCATGTACCTTTTTCAAGATCCACGTTATTTTAATAACTGGTTACACTCATAGAGACTCGTATTTTTATGTGTGTGCCAGTTACCTCCCAGCCCAAACCGAACGCTGTTTCTTGAAAGGTAAGGTATTGGGATTGGCAATGCTGTGTTAGTCTGAAACAATAATTAGTTTTTAAGGTTGCGAAACATTCGTACGGACGGTGTGAATATTGGACGAAAGATGAAAATTAAATTGAACTATTCAGTTGTGTTTAGCAAAGTAAGTCGTTTGTTTCATACGTCGGTTCAAAGCCGTTATTTGGCCCTCACGTTCCCTTATGCCATTTATGTTGAATAATGCTATTCAAGTTGAGCTGTGACGTAACTCTCAAAGTATCTGTTCCAGTTAGCGGAGACACATAGTTTGCAGTTGCTAAAGGTCTGTTGTCTGAAGTGATCATGGCTTATAAAGCGACTCCACATTACACTAGCAATTGCGCACAAAAACGGATTGACAAAGACAGACGATAAGCAGACATTCACCTTTCGAATGTTTTCAAACGTTGGATGGAAATAAAATCCTGGTAAACGTTTTCTTCTCCAAATTTGATCAGCAGAATCATGAGGCTATATTGTGATCCGGCTTGATTGAGTACAGATACGTGTGATTAACATGTGAAATACTTTGTGGCTGTGGATATCAGTTTGATCATCCACTGAGATCAAATTTCAAAACTGAACGTCTTTCTGATTCTCATCGCAGGCTATTATTTCGTTCCACTCAAAAGTGAGAAGCTGTGCCATGATTTCGTGAACTGATGTCAAAAAGCACGTTGTTCATACGTGCACGTGGTCATCATTGATTTTTCCGCAATTCGATTCACTTTGTAAGAACTGACATTGCAAGTCGCTTGAACTCCGAATAGAAAATAGTAAAAAATGGACTCTGTGAGCACGATTTTGTTGAAATTATCATATTCACTACCACGAGGATAGAACAGTGAAAGCACTTTCTTCAACTCATTCAGTTACCTTTCTTCCAACATGTTTGTTGAACATGTGTTGATTGTTTTCTTCCTGAAAGCGGATTATGGACCGGTCATGTGAATAAGCATACAGAGTGCCATCTATGCGCACTCCTTAATTCTACTTCCTGAATCAAATCGAGGCATCCACATTGAATTAATTTCGGCATAGGGTAAACCAAGTAAACAAATCGGCTTGTTAATCTATTAGTACGAATCAATGAGGTATTATGGATAGACCCTTAATGTTAGGTGAAAGGAGGTTTGACTGATATGATGGGAGCAGCCTTTACAAAGGCTGCAGGCCTTGCATTCTGGTAGACGTTTTAGTCAGCCTAATTCCGATAGATGCACTAGACTGACGGAGTTCTCGTTCTAGAGCTCGTCAATAATGAACAATTTTGTTATGACCACGATTTAAACTCCGGTCGAAGTTTTCATAAGATAACTGTGTTCAGCACTGCACAATATCAGACGCTACCTAATAAATGTGCGCAAACGCACAGCTACATTTGCTTTTGAGATAGCCTGATCGTTTTGTGAGGAGGCCGAGTAGCCGTTTTGTTACCTGTAACAGATGAGTATCGAGTTAGGACTTTCCATTAGATTGAAACAACAGAAATCAGTGATTTTACAAACAGTCCTCATAAGCGGATAGGGCTGAGCTTATGGATACGATGATTCAATCGTGCTCAACATGGGATGGATGGTGCAGTGGTCTGAAATTCAAATCATGATTATGATAAAACTGTGCTCTTCTGACTGGCTCTAGAACGAACACAATTCTAATAGATTTCGTCAGCAAAAGATTATCGATGCAACGTCAGGAGAAGTGGTGCCTGAAGCAGACTGCTTCTCACAAATTTGATTGTCTCCTATGTGCTGAATGACTTGGTAGAAATGAAAATTCGGACAATGTCAACCATATCGTATTTTGTTGTACACTGTGCTCTTCAAATTGAGTTTAACTGTGCATAACACGCATACAGATACTTATACGTGAATAGTTAAACGTTGAAAATATAAATGACCAGGTTTGCTTTTCATTGTAAGTAACAGTTTTAGATGACAAGGAAAACTTTACAGAACAGTGTCGTATGTTTCCGTGCAGAAGCTGGTGGTCTACAGTAACAATTAAACTGAGAACCCTATGTTCATTCACCCGTAGTAAGCACTTCCTGGTGTAAGATGGTTGAGGGAGATGAAGCGAGAAAAGATGCACTGGTTAGAATTATCCGGACGACTAGAAGTGCTGATTCATCAAGGTTAGATAACTAGAGTCGCAATAAAACACTCACGCCAGAAATGTACACACGGGGGGTACAATTTCGTGTCATAGTATGTATATGTCGTAAGACTGACGACCCCCAAAAAGGAACAACTCTCAAGTCCACTGTCTTTCATAGACACATGTCAATCAAAATGTTTATGTCAATCTGTGAACTATGATCAGTTTTGAGAGTTATTTATCTTAAAAGAATAACACTGTTATGTACTTGGACAGTCAACCTCCTGAATCACTTAGTCAATTCCATGTGACACATTGAGTTAAATAGGTAACTGGGTGTAACCGTAAAAATTTCTCAACAGCAGGCTGGAAATCATAGATCAACCAAAACATGCTTGTCGTACGTGGTCATGTTGTTTTCGCTGTTGGTTCGAATCTAGCAGAAGACCGGACTTTTCGCAGATAGATTTCTTCTGAGTTTCTTAATTTGTTAAAAACTGTTGTTACAAGAAGTTTGTTCAGTGTCTTTCTGCCGAGTGGCGGATAGTGGGTTCGACTCCGTATAGTCTCATCAACACCACGCACCATAAAGAATCAAACCCACAACCTTACAAGCTTACAAAACCATCGCTAAACGCTCCTGTGACCCTGACAGGTGTTCTTTAGTTTACGGGTTTACCAAAAATGACAGTGATTTCAGCCGAGGTGAAAGATCTCAACAGCTCGGATAAATAGAGAATTTTTATACGCTCGTCAACAAATGCGAACGCGTTTGGTTGTAAACAACACGAGATGAAACCAATCTCACGAGTGAGAAATGAGAAAAATTCCTGCCATTCGAAATCACAGATGCAGCTAAGTGTTAATGTAAATAGTATGTGTAAAACAGTTACAAAGGAAATGAGATAGAAGTGTTGCTAGTGTGATCAGCTAAATGACCTTTTTGCAACTGCTCGAGCTCGATGTAAACTTATCACTCCAGTCAGTAATAAGTAAACATTATTTGATCTTTGTTTTTTATCATTTGTAGTATGTGAAACTGTTTACGTCTAGCTAATTCCCATTTAACTAACTTAATGAGGATCTACGCCTGGAAACATTTTTTGAAAGACGATTACAAAGTATTGGGGTTTAGTTCCATGTACACTGTCATCGATTCTGAGGGTCTTCTAAATTGAAAAATATCACCTCTTTGTGGGAACGCAATAAAGAGGCAACAGAATCTACTTTGAGGCGACTACTTTACGTACGATTAGCTTTTGCATATTTTCCACTGAACTGAATCTAAACGCTTATCACTATAACAAGATTGGTATCAGCCCAACTAGTTGTTTGATTTTAAGGTTTTTAGTAACTCAAAAAACGGTGCAGCTACCTGCTACTGTTTCCCACGAAGACTTCCATAAGTGTTATTTTGAAGCCGCTCATATTGATTTCTTTATGATACACAGTACACAAGTTTGATTACTAGTTCAGTGTCTGACAAACTGTCAGTTAATCATGGTCGCGTTGCTTTTTATTAACAAGAAGTCGTCTGGGTTTCGTTAATTACGTCCGCAAAATTAGTTACCCATTAAAGTTACTCGTTTTTAACTTTGTAGACGATGGTGCTCAAGTAAATTACTTATCTAGATAAAGAAAACCGTTTTACGGAATTTTGATAGGTCTTTTTCTAACCACTAAGTATCATCGCTGAGACTAAGACTTCGGGATGAGATGACATTTACAACAATTTAGATTGGTTTATTCTTCGAGATGAATAAAAACAGATGACTTCAACCATGCTTCTGGAGATTAAAGCACTGAATAATGTCTATCACAAGAGATCGAAACTCTGATTTATGACTGGAATGTCAACACCTGGTTTGCCCAGACACTAATCACTATGCACATAACTATTGGAATATGGAACGTTGGAATCACGAACAAACCACATATCAATATTTCTACTGACGTTCGATTCACCCAGTCGAAAATAAAACAGGCAATTCAGTAATTTCTTTATCTCCTGCCTGACAGAATTCTTTTGATGGACGGAAATTAATTTGTTATGTATTCAGTACTGGTCAGTTTGATTGATAACCGGATAGTTTAATTGCTCTGTATAATAACATATGTACTCCACAGGAACTGGGGGGCCTTATGTGTTTTCGACCACAGACAACCAACATAAGAAAGCTGAATTACACAGTGCGCGTGGTGGTTGCTTTGTTGCGGTGGTGAAAAAAAAGAAGTCTTCAAAAATCATTAAAAATGTTACTCATAGCTTAACTGGACATTTCAGTTTGACTGTTCAGAGGTGGGCTATTCCAAATGTTTTTCAGCAGTGCTGAGGTTCAGTTTAATTGAAAAATATAACAAAACTCATTAGATGGTTTCTGTTGTACGAAATAACAACAAAATTGATATGGGGATTTTCCGTACTATCTTGTGGTTTTACTTTGATGTAAATATCTTTGAATGATGCGTTATCACTATTGTATTAGTTAATAGTCATTTCGTCTTTGAACTGTTAAATGAAGAATATTAGAAAAAACTGAGTGTGACATCTGGCGGGAAATACATGATTTTTTCTAATCTGGTTGACGATGTCTGAACGTAGTTTAACAAGGCAGATATTTAAAACAAGTGGTTTATTAAGGGGCCTTACAGTAAAAAGGTTCATATGCTGACAGCTTGGGTTCTTACCGAGTAGCAACAGTTTAAGACATTTCCATTCACTTTTCTGTGCTTCTTTTAGTTGTCTGTTTATAGAACGTGAGATCGCCTTTGCCGTTTGTTCTTGGGAGTTCTCTGTGGATTCTGGGGCGCCACAACAACACAACAATGTCATCCCACGCAGATTAGATTATTTTAACTCCATCAAGGTCCTTGTTGAATAGGGCTGTAGATTCATCTGGTAAACAATCGAGACAGATCAGTTATTCATTCAGGTTTGCTTATGCGATCGCACCGGATATCGTCTTGCTTGGCCACGAATCCGAAGTGCAGATTGGCATCGATTACATTGTTGTGCGTGTGTACGTGCGTGCGCACGTATGCGTATGGACATGTAATCACAAGCACACACACACGCAAATGCTCTCGAAACGTTTAACAACTGGCTCGGCTGATTAGTGGTCGTTGCAATGAACTGATTAAGTCGATCACGCTCTGATGTTAGTATACATGAACTAGCGGCCGCTCTACTTGACTAGCATTCACCTCTACACCCTGATGTTCTCTGCTGAACAGGCGTCCCATATACGTAAACTAAAATATAGGCTCCGATTTGTGATTTGTTAATCAGGGTTCGAATATGTGAGAGCAGAAAACATTGCGCTTGATTTGTCTCGAGATCCAGCTGACCAATCGCGTGCTGTTGACAAATCGTGTGAGTTGCATTTGCTGCCAAGATGGATACAGCGTCCTTTGTTACGTTAATTGGTGATTTACATCTTATGACTTACTTGCATAATCCTACAGAGAAAAGCTGAAGGTAAATAACAAGAGATCTATTCTTTATGTAATATTGAAATAGTGGCTGTTGATCATTCCAAGTATGAGAACAAAGCGAACTGTTTCCACTCTGGCTGTCACGAAGAGTTTTATTACTACTTAGAACAGGTGAATCGCAGATTAAAATATGGAATCACTATGAAGAACATTTATACAGTCAAGATTAAAGGTGTTACAGTGTTGAAAACAACAGACACGTTCTTGAGTGTACAAATTTTTACATAGACCGTAGAAACACTTTGAGTGTACTTTTATAGTCGGATTTCACGCGGCGTGTAATTTTAGTCAACCTACGAACGATAGGTTGCTAATCTCTTTTACAAAATGCCCTCACAGCCATGTCAGACAAAATGATCGCATGCAAGGACTGACTGATCAAGTTCTTCTTGTGTATAAGAATAACTTGTTAATTTCTTACAGTTGCTTTAATATACAGTTCTCGAGTCAGCGTTCCATTTGTTTCTCGGATATTCTTTCAACTAGTCTAATATGTGAAATTCGAAACTTTGAGTCCCTTTGAGCCACCTGGATAGAACAGTCACAGGACAAGAAATTACTACACGAATTCGTTTCACATACCCGTCAGTTGTAAACGTGAATAGAATGTAACAGTTACATCGGTAGAATAAAAAGAACACTTAAAACCAGGACCTAGGAACATATCTCAAGTTGGTTATGTAGTGCAGCGATTAACCCGTTGGTGAGTAACAAAGTGAAACGAATTCATACAATAATTTGTGAAATCTAACTTCTCTATTTGAAAATTCAGAGTATGTCCAAAATTTGCCATGTTTTCAGTCCGTCTTTGATGTGTGGTAGTTTGTAGATGCAGGCATATGAGTTAGAAACGTGTTTACTAAACAGAAATGTTACATGGCTAAATTTTCCTGGGTTGGTTTCCGAATTCACCTTTCAGTCTTGAATAGCTCTGTATCTATTATTATTTTGTAAACACCATAAAAATTAGGCTGTAATATGGTCATCCTTTACAAAGTGTTTTTGAACCCATAAATAGTAAAACAAACGTTTACGTTAGTAACTCTTGAACTATGTACAGAGTTTTTGTTTATTTCAATTGACGACGACAAATTCGTTTCTTCTATTGTCTCAAATTTGTACTAAAACAAGGAATGAATTTTTGACGGGTTCATCCACTAAGGTGAGTATGGCATAAGTTATAAAATGAAAACAGTTTTTCGGGTAATGAAGTGTGAACGATAACCGTTGCGTTTCGCGTGGCTCACTTATTCGAGCACTGCATTGCAATCTAATGTTTCCACAAAGATGAATGTTTCCAATTAATCTGAATAGTCTAACACGTAATACAAACCTGATAAAAAATAACTTCCAGCTAAGAATACGAAATTAATAGTTTCAACGTTTACTATAGCCATAACGTTGAAAATTAAAAGTTAGTCCGGACCGAATGAAGTGTAGCATTCGTTGACGTCGGTTCCATTCGCGCACGAGCGATGATTTCAGACCTACATGACGAACATTCTCTAAAATGTTTATTGATCGTTAAGATAGCCTGCGAGGGAGCACTTGGAATTGCGTGTGGTCGACTTTAACACGATGTTTGTCAGACAATTTGAAATGTTTGTTTAACACCCGTTCGCAATTTCCTGCAGTTGCAGCGCACACAAGCGTTCGACAATTACTCACTTCAACGTCGACAATCCTGAACTGCTAACAGGCATCGGGAAAAAGGGAACCACACGTGGTACTTTGTTTTACCGCTTTTGCATGCAATTTGTTATGTCATTTACGCGTCTCGCAATTGACCAGAGTGAAAACAGACAGCATAAAAAGTATTTGTTCTAACTACACTCCTTACTGTATGTAGTCCCGAACATTTTCTATTACAGACACACTCTTAAGCAACAGAGGGACAGAGTGATTTGCAACAGTTGGCCGTTACCTACCGAACACGAGAGTGCATAACACTCACTCTTGTCTGGCTTAACGTTTACCCGATCAAAATCGCTTTTTGCTATCTGTAGCCTGGCTGACCTTCGACCATTACCTTGTGTTCTGTGATTTGTTAATTTTTAAACTCCATATAATTCATACTATTTCGTTTGATGCGGCAGCAGATCCGCTGCATTGTGACACTCTTACAACATTGAATAGTGCGATCACATGACTTTTTGAAATGAATATTCTTTCCCTATCATTTACTGGTGTCACGTTAGCTCGCCTTCTGTGGATATTAAAGTCCAGGCTCTTTTTGGCAGGTTCCTGATACAGTGAGCATTCGTCATTTTTCTGAAAGACCTAATCATTGGGGGTTATAGAAACCTTTCATGGCTTGCATACGTCTGACTGTGCTGGACGATAGAGAAAAGGAAGGGTGTACAGGATGAAAACAAATAGACAGTGTGTCACTGCCTGAAGCGCTGAAATTGTGGCTGGGACATGACAATCAAACAAGAAGCAAGTACCCCTCAACAAGTAACGACTTGTTATTATCGGTAATGGAAGTTTCACACCAATTCATTGTTGTCCTGATCGCTCACCTAATTAAAAACTGGGACTAGCTTCGTTAGTGTATGCATCAATTCGTTGTTTAAAGTAATCTTTTCTGGTGACGTTGTCACAACCGACTCAGGCAAGCAGTTTCAGAGAGAGAATCATGTTTACATTTCGGGTAACCCATCTATTGTTCAAACTTCAACGATTGATCTCAAAGACAGACGGCTGGGCTAAGATTGTAGATGTGCTTCAGAGGATGGGGCAGCTGGTGTAACAATGTACAAGTCATAATAAGTTTACCCCCGGAGTATCAATACCGCATAGAAAACTGATCCAGTGTCATTAATATTTTCATGTAAAAAGCAGAACAAAGCAGTGAAGCACGCTTTGTAGAACTACGCTGTACTCTGTCAATCGGCAGAATATTTTTTATTTATTAAGAATGGTCAGCAACGTTTGTCAGCTAATTCAAGAACTAGCAACATGTGACTCTTGTTAGATTTCCACAATAATGGGAAACAAAAAGAAGGCATGCTGAGCTTCTCGGAAGTGATCAATCCTACATCTCTTTTACTGACGACGATAATCAGCATTTTATCCTCTAAAAGTGGTCATGGTAAAATACTAACTAATGCACGTTTAGGGGAGTTCGATTAATTTCGATTCGTGGTGGCCACGCGTTGCAACTTGTCGTTGTTAAACAGGAGATGTGAAGTTATCTATAATTATCCAACTTCTCCACTCCTGAGGAACATTCGGGAGATGTTCTGCGGAGGTGAAGTCAGACGATTGAGTCATTTCTGTTAAGCAGCCTGCACTGATGGTCAGTTTGAACGCCCATACAACGATGTACCCAAAAGTAAAACATTCTCATTTTTAAATACATGATTGTCACAACAGTGACTCGTGAAACAGTAAGTTTTGTTACAACAAATCTTTGTAGTCTGAACCGCTGATGGTGTGATCTAGACTGATCATACAGCATTATCTAACTGATTCAATAACAACCCGTGCATGGACTGAACTGCCTTAGTCTCATTTTGATGGAACTGTAATATGCTGTAAAACTAAGATTATTGTTCTCCTCCAAGCCAGCTGTACGCCTTCACCTCAAAGACGCAGAAGTGCCACCTCGTTTTGTATCAAGACACTTGCTTTTTCTTGTGGAGCAGGTTATACTGCTCACACAACAAGGAGCTTGTCGGAGAGAATACATGAACACCATCTAACTTGGCTGACGACTGGACAACAAAAGATTTCTAGAGCAATTTTGGCCAATCTAGTTGTCACAAGTCACAGAGTCAATGTGGATATCGCATTCAAGCCGATCTACCGTGTCACACGTGTTCACACCAGAGGTGTGAAATGTCTTATCTCGACTGCTGCGGAAGCGATCGGAATTTGACTGAGAAACCCTATTCTGTGTGCGCAGAAGTCTTTTGTTCAAGCAATGAAGTTACCACGCTTACCGTTGTTGGGACACTTGACACGGTACCACAGTAACCATGTCCGTAAACCCCAAATGACACTGGATTCACATTGTATTAAGTTCCACACAATCCTGAATTGATAGTTAATGTCATATTTATTGTGTTGTATTTAGTCTGAAGCTGACACATCGAAAACGAGCTTGTTCGCCACATTTTGACTTTTGATGAAATTTCCGGGTATATTTGAACAGCACTGGTATTAGTAACGATATTTTTTTGAAGATGTGTGTGATGGCAGGACGAGTGACGATGTAGTTGGGAGGTTTTATAAAATAAGAGCTACGAGTATAACTATGGTAAAACTATGATAACAGTACAACACTACACACTTCCTCAGTGTCATTTGGTTCCCCCCTAACGAGGTACACTCATGCAGAATATACAAGTTGGTTCTTGCTAGGAAGTAGCTCTTTGTTGACAGGAATTTCACAACTCATCCATGCTTCCTAAAGTTGCATTGTACTCTCACAAAACAGTTGCATAAAGTGGCAAATTCATTTTTAGAAATTTCCAAATGTATATTTACTGGTTCGAAAATACCCAATGAAGTCGTGAGAACGACAAAGTAGCGAACAAGACTTGTTTTCTGTGTTTGATCACTGGGCTAATTGCAACACAATAAATATGAAAACAGTAACTGAGGTGAGTCAGAAAAATGGTCAATAGAGGTTATGGACAGCGTGTTTGTTATCATTTACGCAATCACTGATCCAAATCGTGGTCTTCATTGGTTATGGGCTAGGGGAGATTAAGTGTCCACACAAAATTCTGAGCACAGAGGTAAGGGTTGTGGAATCGGACAGCAATGGCCTCGGCAAAGGGCAACGTTCGGAATCTCACCATTTTTGATCTATCCCTTGGCACTTATTGGTTTCATAAATTCCACTTTCTGTTTTCCGTTACTTTGTAATTAATCTCCATCCTATTTAGCGGTAGAGTGGTAAACGGAACAAATTCGCAGAAGCTACATGTGCACTGATCTGCTGAAACCCGTGTTGTACTCCGTAAATCCAAAAGAAAAGTAGCAAGAAATTTGGTGTTTTTTATCAGTCAGACTATACAGTTATTGTATCGTGAACGCGGAGTACGGATACAGTTAGGCAGCAGCATTGCATGGTGGCAACGATGACGTGTACAGTGAGAACTTGAGGCAACAGCTCGGAGACAGAACTGTACGTTGATATGGTAGTCTGTACAATACCAGCCCGCCAAGCTTAAGCAGGCTTAAGATCACTTGTCCCCTCTAGAAGGTCATATGACACAATCCAATCAGATCTAGACAAGTACAAGGTTAGGGGCGCACTAATTTGCCGTGAGTGGTGAATCATACAAATGGGTCTACCGCACAGATATGCACACAGCTAACAGGACACAGCAATCTCTAAGTGTACGTAGCCACTAACCGATTAATCTGTACTTAATTTGTATTCTTTTTAAACATTGTTAGTTGGTATCTGCGACTCATTTTGGTCTACTCAGAGTCTGTATTTCATTGAGTCCTCAAACCCTAAGTGATATGCCTGGAGAAGTATAACCCTTGTTTCTTTGAATGGTTACACGTTACCCTATACTGTATGAAAACAGTTGTCAAATCTGCTGCTTATCGTGATTGGTCTCTTCTGAATGGTTAATCCCATTGGTCATATCCCACAGGATTAATAGCCTTTAACTTCACTGGTTTATCGAATAGACATTCATTGGATACAGTAACGAGTTATTCGAGTGCCAGATTCTTTATCTAGTCAGCAATATACAAGCCTATCTCAGTCCAGTAAACACAACTTGTTAGTGTCATACAGAAACACCAATAGACCAATGAGTTGATATGGCTGCTTAATCAATAAGGTAACGGACTTCCCGGTTAAAACTAAGGGTCCTCGTTAACATTATGCACCGGCTTCGTTAAAACAATCGGATGTTTCTTAGTTTCCGTCGATTCGTACACGCACTTATAAGTTAAATAATTCACCCGTGTATGCGTCGGTGTTCTACCGTCAAACATGACCGAGTGAGTACAAGCGTTGTAGGGTTAGTTGCTGGACGATCAAAACTACTTCACGTGATTACGGCATATATCGCCCGTACCTCGGATTTTGATCAGAAACCTTTATAAGTGACAGAAATCGCAATTAAAAGATAAAATTTGTTCATCAAGGAATGAAAAACTCGTGCAAAAACATCAAAGAACTGCCTAGAATAGTCTTTGTTCATAGAAGTGTTTACAGTGAATCAATTGTATTAGGCAGTTACCACTTCATTGATTTGTAAAAGTGATCAGTATAAAGACTGTGAATCTGTGATATACTGTGTATACCCACCGTAAAAACATGCGGACACGTCATGCGAAATCTGGAATGAATGATATAAATACCTTTGCTGTTGTTATCGTAAAATCAAAAAGCCTATTTTGAAACAATATCTGGCTCAGGTAGAACAGTTCTGTTACGTAAATAAATGCGCATTCGTTCAACATAATACATTTCCTCTGTTTAAAACTTGGAGCACTTTTTGGTCAAAGAGTACACAGTCACCACAACTAAAGCCATATATCACGAAAACTGGGTACTTTGGCTGCTAGTATGATTTTTCCAATCAGATACCGGTTTTAATATGGCGTGAGAGGTTCTCGTCGTGGAAGTGGGAAAACAGACAGGAAAGTTGATTTCTACATGTTTGTCAAGAAATAAAGGACGGATCCAAGACGTTTTGGTTGAAATTCCTTTTCTATTCACTACCTTTCGAAAAGTCCAAACCCAGGCAATCGGACACTTCAAACTGACATACACTGTTATATCATTTTCACTATTAGAATAACTAAACAGCTACAATTGTGGAAAGACCCAGTTAGAATTAGTGGGGGAAACGACGCAATCCACTTTAGGTCATATCTAAGGGACCAATTTCACCTGGAACCATTGTTCACTAGAAGGTCGTGGATGTCATCGAAAATCCTGACTGTTAAGAGGAAACCTCTAAAACTACGGTCTGGGATACTGGATCCGTTCAGTCAGGTTGGTTCATCGCTTACGGAAGACCACTTGTAGACCATAACAGGTGGCCTACTGCCATTTGGCGACCTCAACGCTCCTCATATACAGCAGTGTTGTGTAGCCTATGTGAGTGCATGGTGAACAATAGTTGGTTTACTCCCATTCACACTCATTTCGCCAGGTTATGCGATACCGCAACTGTAAGTGAACTGGCTGGGATATAAAGTGTAAGACTTTTTGAGAAAGAACGACTGGGGACGATGAGAGATACTCTTGCGGTTAAGAGACAACGAACACAGTTCGTAGAGAAGCAAGTGCGTTAGACAGAAACCTAAAACATTTTGTTTACACTATTAAAAACATAACCTCCTTCGTAATGGTAGTTTATTCAAAAAATCCGTGTCTTCTCAGGTGTTTGAGAATGCAGTTGGACTACTCGCTGTTTCCATAAAGTAGTAACAATTTTATACAGAATAGTTTTAGGATCTTCCTTTCATGAACTATGCAGTAAGTTGAGTAAAATACCCTCATTCTGCCAAAATATTCTTGCCAAACGCCGTCTGTACGCCCTATTTGCAACTAGATATAATCACGGTTATCGTTCATTCCGTGGCCCTACGAGAAACCGGCCAAAGAATTCTGTTTGGTTTGCTCTTGGAAAACGAGATAATCATGAACTCCAGAGAGTCGTCTACATGTTTTTCGGGGGGTGAGCGGAGCAGAAGGATTTGTCGGTGAGATTAAAAATATTGCAGTATGGTTAGAACCAGTAAAAACCCATATGTCCTTGACATGGTGCCCACGTAGCAATCCACGGTCAGTACAGTCTGATATTCGTAGCTTGTATATTTTAAGTAGAAGACTAGCTGGTTTGTGATCCGATGGACTATCCACTTGGCTATGAGCAGATGCACAGAATTAGAACAGAATGTGTTTTGTACATACTTCTTGTTCACAGCAAATAAAATGATCACACGGAAATTTTATGAGGTAAAAACAGTTTCCTAAAACAATACTGCCTCAAGGAAAGATACATCGCCTCACGAGTGTTTTTGCGAAATTAATGCACAGTTGTTGAACCCGCATGCACCGGCATCATGTTTGTTCACTTGCCGCTTCCTCGCCACGTAGCACAATAGTCGAATGTTGGTATGTTGTCCATGATCAGGGTCATACGATGGAAGCCTGCTGACATAAGTATTAGACGAGGGATGAAACTATATTAGTTGCCGGGACACTATAACGTATTACTGTTTTCTGCAGTTGATTGACCATGAGAAAAAAGACTTGGAAATGTTTTCAAACGTGTGCTTAAGTTTGATATCATTCCTATTATGGGAGGGTCCTTCCTAGCCGAAAGTCATTTTCTACTATTTTCGTGATTGCTCTCTCTTACGGTAAAGCATCTTAGTTGAAACAAAATTATGTTTTTGATAACCGAAGGTCAAAGGACAATGAATGCCTAAAATTGGAAGATGAAAAATGAAATTTTACAATCCCACAGTAGTGACCTTTGAAACAACTGGGTAGTTTGAATGCAGGAGCTACCCGTAATTTACATGACTGACTAATTCAAACTGTTCATTTCAACGCCAGTACTAGCCAACAATCGCTTGTTTGAACTGTAATTTTATCTGTCATAACCTTCAGCCACAGTGGACGTGGATCAATCTATTCATCGGTATAGACAGTGTTCGATTTAGAAAGTTGAACGAATTACATAAGGATTTCACAGCATTGCTACCCGCCACAGTAGCGGTCGGACACTGTAAACAGTACAGTTACGGTAGGTTAGAAATGCGTTAGACAGTATGAATTGATGAGACCGTATTGCCTATTGCTGTCACCCTTTTATCTGCGTAAGTGGCGAGCACATTCCTATCGTAAAACCAAACAGTCACCTGTTTTTGCCTAGCAGACTGCCGTTGATATTCGTTGATTATTAATTCAAGTTACGACGGTTACAAAAACAGACAGTGGTTAGAAAACAATAACTGCCCACAAGGATAACTGGCAAACGTGTAAACAGTTGTGGATTTATACCATACTTGTGGGAGTGACTCAAGAAGATTTTATACTGGTAATTTTGAGTAAGAAATTGTCTTACAGTGTAGCAAACGACGGAACTAATTTGCATGCTTTGGTTCGCATTGTTTCACGTTTGCATACAGGATTCGTCTGTTATACTGTGTTTGACAGTTATTCTTGAGTCCTTTACTAGTTGAGCCATTGTGTAAAATGCACCCGACAAGGTCGCATGAACTAATCACAAGCGTTTTCGCATGTCGACAAAGTTAAATGGACCAGTAAAAATGCCCACGCAACAGCACATCAGCGGGGTCAGAGTGTGACGCAAACAGGCCACCAGCAGTGTAAGATACTGAGCCAGGCAACGTGTAGTTTGACTGATCCGTCATGCAGTTGCCATGAGATGAATGTCAACAGTTAAGTTGTGTGAGGAATTCAGTATTATGGACTATACAGTTGACTGTATGGAAGTGGGTACAATTGGATCACCTATTCGCGAGATTTCAATCTGATGCTAAGTAGATAGCATGACGTCTCAACCTTACCAACGGTTATATGAGTGACTGCTCTGTTTCAGAAAACGAGTTCCGTGATAGACTCGGAAAGAAACGGTAGACCATAAACAGCTACTAATGTCATCACAGGCTAAGAGTTTTGCATGGATTCAGTCAGAATCCGCAGACGCACTTGGAAGTGTTGTAACAACAGAGTTTGTACATCCAAATTTCAGTACTTGGAATTCTGAAGGAGTATAGATTTATTTCATTCATAGAAATAAAGCCTCAACTTATTGCATATAACTGGTTGCTCAGTGACTCAGACCACTGATATTAACTTTGCACTAGGAATAGCGATAAAATAGGTTATATTTAACGGTGAGCCTGTCTTTCTTTTCAAATAGGACATTGTGGAGGTCATCGTATACATACAATGGAAAATCCTCCGCTAGTCGTTCTAGTCGTTGCAGTTTAACCACAAGGTAAGACCAGTTACTGACGGCAAAAACCAGGCTAACTGTTAGTGTATACGTCGCTAACGGACTGTAAAGTTCGCGAATTACTGCACTAACAAGTTATATTCAAACAAGTAGTATTTATTGTACTACTCGCCTACATTTGGTGATAATATTTGATCGCTCTGTTACACCCAGCAGTCTGTTGTGATACTTTCAACCTTTAAAGGCGTTCAGTCCATTTTGTGCATATATTCTGTACGATTGATTGCAACACACTAGAGGGACGAAGAAGAAATCTTCCGAGAAAAAGTGCTCTCAGCTGACATACCGTTTATGAAATTTCCACTTTTTCTTCACTCCATACATCCGTTGAGATAAATAAGTTGGGTCTCATCTGAATTAATAAATCTGCCAAACTACTTATTAGTAGTACGGTTTCTATGCTCAACAGTGGCGTTGGTGGATTCCAGCATGAACTGTTCGACAAATCCTGCCGGGGCAGTCGATCTCCTGGATCATTTGATGGATTCCATATGAGACAGTGGGACGGGTGAGTAATCGGGTCCAAATGTGAAATTTCCGAGCTCCTGGCGTGGCTTTATAGCTCAGCTGGTAGATCGCCTGCCGCGTTGAGGCAAGGTGTTTCTGTTGCTGGTTCGAATCCAGCCGAATCCCTGACTTTTCACAGTTGGGTCTCATCTGAATAAAGAAGCCTCGCAACGCCGTGCGGAAAACACTTCTGTAGAGCTTTGAATGTGCTTTTTTTCTTCCGGAAAGAAATGGTTTAATAGTCCTGTCCGCCTGAGTCCACACCATTTACACAGTCACCTCTTGCCAGATTGCAAACTACATACGACTGTTCTTGAGTATTCTTCACACCTCTTCTTGGCAAGTTGAAACGTGATCTGCATCCGACCAGAAAAGTTGGTTTGAGTCTTAGTCCCTGACAATTCTGCGCATAAACAAATAGTCGCTGCTTTGTGCCGGCTTTGCTTTTTAGGAATGACCCTTGCAAGCGTAAGCGTGTTGAGAGGGTCAGAAATTTGATCTGGGGTCAGAATACCTGGGGGCGTTAACACATGTGGCTCGTTTGCAAACTTGACCGGGGGTTTTTCAAGCATTATGCAAAAGAGAGCACATAACGCTTGAGCAGTTGCTTAGAGTTTCTCAAAACATTAACTATCTGAACAACGTTCACTAAGCTGTATTTTTCCGCACATTACTCTTCCTAACTTGAACTTGAGATCGGAGAGAAACGGTAGTTTTGCTGTTGTTTTGCCATTTTAATCGGTCTTCGTCTAGACAAGGACGTTCTAACAGTAACTCTGCCGCTTGCGCGACAGAAACTATTGGATGTTCTAACGGCCGGTTTGTTTAGTCTGTCCATCTTTTAGCTCAAAAGATATAAAGGTTCCATCATTCACCTCGACGTATGACTGACTTATGGTCGTTTACTCATTGTGACGGAATACAAACACGATTCATTCAGGGTATACTTTCTGAGAACATTAAGAACAATTTCAATACGACCTCATTACTAATCAAAAGTTAATGATTTTTAAAATATTAGTTGGGTTATTACACATTGTAGCCTGTTCACCTGGATGGGATATCAAGAAATCAAAATCCTTACCCTCGCAGAAAGAAAAACCACGGGGGAAATATTGATTTTATTTAATAGATGGTGGCTCTTACTGAGAGGTCTGCCGTAATGTGTTTTATTTCTGCCCGAAGATTATCGGTAGATCAGGGTATCGAAAAATCGTTTCATATTGTTTTATTCTCTCGTTGAGATTTTACTATCGTGTACAATGAATTTACGCCACTTACACTCTTCGTTTATTTATTACGAGGAATCTGACGCCCTCCTGCCGAACCATACTTGTGTAGCAGTATTGAAAACGCTTTTTAACCGAGAGTATCATCAAAGAAATCAACAGAACAATCATTCCCTTGAGACCCAAGTAGGCGTTTTCTGAACCTGTACTCCTAACTGCTCTATAATTAGAAACAATATCACTAAAATGTGGTGATGAAGTTGAATCGCACGACCTAAACCGAATATTATTAAGGATGCAATTTGAGAATTTCACTAATCAGTTATCGGTTTTTGTTTGCCACAAACCGAAATGACCGTAGTTAACTAGGAAGATGTATGAATACATTATAACTCCTTTAATAAGTAGACGTGCTTGTGGCCTCGAAGCTCAAAAAGTCCTGAACAGTAACAAAACTGTCATGCTGAGACCAGATGAATATTTCGGTGTTGTAGTTATTGACAAAGAAAACTATACCCAAAAGGTGTTTGTTCTGATGTATAAATAAATTATGATATATCAACAAGTTTGAAAATTTGATAGAGATAGAATGCCGAATAATTTGACATCTTGACTTGTTGCTGAGATATCAGATAAATGATCTGGACACCTTTAAATCACATGAATTTCGTTTTTGTTAAAACCTCTGTCTTGGCAAGGATATATATCAACATTATGGTTGGGATTTAACAGGAGTGAAACCCTTATCCAACAATCCTTTTCGAAACAGGCTAGGTGGAAAGTCTATCTGAAAGCGAAAGTTGCATTCATTTGTTAATGATGTCCGACGTAGAATTCACCAAGTACTGATCGGTATATATATATACCCTGTCATTATCCGTTATTAATATAGCAATACAAAAGTTTAGCACTTAATTGTACCGATTTTTACACTACCATCTTTGAACTTAACGAACTGCTTTCTTTAGTTTTGTGCCCCGACTATAGCAACAAAAAGCATTCGGAATAGATTTCGTCTGTTCTAATTATGATGTCAGTCGTTTTGACGATACAGGTTCCACAACTAGATCTCTTAGTCCTATTGATTTTGTTATTTAACACATCAAAAGATTACACATTGTTGAACCATGACTGAGAATTCGCATTCATGTTGTTCAATCATTTTCGAAACACATGGTTGTTTCGATAACATTAATACAACCAAAAAGATAGTTTTCGAAGTGCTTCGTTTAATGTTGGGATATTCCAACATAGTTCAGTTCATGTCAATTTAGCTCAGAGTTAAAGATCATTTGCACACTTGAAACACACCGGGTGCCAAACATGAAAGCCTGAGTGATTTAGCATGGCAGTGGAGGTTATAGACTAAAATAATGTGGACCTGAAAGCTGAAGCATCTTTCTGTTAACTGAGTAAAAATACTAGGCTGGAAAAATTTCGAAGTTTTTACATTTGTCAAATGAAAGTTGGACAAGAATCGGTTTTACCAAAAAAGAAATCATGTTTAGAAGGAAATTTGGGATTTAGGAAGTAGCACTGCAAGAAATTGTTGACATTGGTGGTGGTCGGTTACCACAGACACGGATATTAATTAGACCTCAGTAAAACTGCTCTTTTGGAACGACGATTGAGCGGTCATCGATTACGTCAGCCACTGTCTAAATAACTACTGAGTGTGAAGGCGCGAAGTAACATCGCTGGGAAAGATTTGCCTATCACATTAAGGTAATTAAAACCATATGGACTGTACAACATTCGGTGGAATAAGATGGAGTGAGGTTACCGTTTGAAGAAGTTATTACTTACCTGAAACCAGCAAACATTGGTTGCTAATTCGTCTGATTCTTCGTTTAAAAACTTCATCCTAATATAGGTCCACGTCTTGTTTGAAGGAACACACGGAGTCTGAGTAGCAAATGTGCATAAGGTATCTTGGGTTAATACCAAGTGACAGTCAGTTAAACCCCCTAGATTCATCTTGATTCTTCTAAATTTTATACAAGTGTGCTACTTCAAGAAACTTTGTAATATTTATGTTTATAAAGAACAAACGTTAATGGCCTAAGCACTACAGATACAGTCGTTTCTTCCCCTGGTTGGAGTTTGTTCACTTCACCTCAATTCCATCTTCTTTACATAAATTCTGATCTTGGAGAGAAATGAGTTTGAGCACAAACTAGATTGTTCGTTGTTCTCAAAGTCTACATAAGATGATTACAATCAAGTCATGGTGAAGAAGGATGGTCTCGTCATTAAACATGATTCATTTGACTGAAGTTTCTAGTGTAATGAGTTGTATTACACCAGGTGGAGCGTATCTAATCGTGGAAGATTTTGCAACTAGCTATTTGAATTTCGTTTATGCGACCCTCAAACACTGATTTAATGTCTTTCACACTGTAGTTGATTTGTCAGCTTGCACCATATGGAGTTGTAAACTTTACAGTTGAGAACAAAAGTAAAACATTCTAAACCTGATGTATTCTGTACATTCAAAATGTACCCTGTTCACTTATGTGACGTCGTTTTTATGAGTAATCAAATTTGTTTCACATTTTTATAGAACCTGACAGTTTCGGACACTTTAAGTGCTTCGAACTCTGACTGCAACTGTTTGGTTAAGATAAAGTTTGGTTTTCAGAAGGAATCTTCCAAGATTGAAAACGAAGAATGTTACCGATAGAAGGTTTTGTATCGCAATTTGTTCCACGTGCAATCAAGCACTGTTATGCATTGGAAGTAATTAGTGTGTGGTGATCATTATTGAGGAGCTGGCTGCTAATCTTACGACAAGATCACTCAACCGTATGTTATTTACATTTTTTATTCATCCTACCACTATACAGCTCAACATTCAAAATTTTTGTGTCCAGTGCCGATTCTGATGCACGAGTTGATGTTTCAGTGGAATGCAATCATTATTCCGGACTTTTATGCTTTGATACTTAGTTCCGATTTCAATCACGCATAACGACTTGTTAGAGACGTAAGTATATGTTGCTTCTATTTCTGAGCGAAAAGTATACCTCTAGACAACCTAAGTTCTTGCTGTCCATCAATTCGTAAGTCACTCGTTTATCTTGTATATCATATTTCCTATCGCAGTAAAAAGGCAAGAAGGAGCTACAAAAGAAAGTCCGAGTTCGTAAATTATAGTAGACTCGTTGTCTGCAAGTTCGTTTCCTACTCGATTTCCAAGTTCTGTCCATTGATTTCCCTGTGACAGTTAGTTGGAGCCAGTTTGTACTTTTACATCACCGAAATGAATTTTCGAAGACCGTCATTAAATATCTTTTGGCAACCAAATCTCTTACTAATTTCATTTTAATGTTCCTTACTTCCACTACTAGGATGCCACGCCTTGACTTGAGTTAACAAAATAAGTGTACTTATATCGTCGCAAACATGTTTGGGACCTTAAATTACCAACCAGTACGTAAATCTGAGGCGTGACATTTAGGTGGGTTCTAATAAATGAGGTCTGTCATTGACCTTCTCACACTGTGACTCGAGGAACCTAGGCAATTTCAAGCGAAACAGATCAACAATTACGTGACACCTTGTTTAGTTGTTTCTGTTTACTATTTGTTGCGACCTACATGGTGTATTAGCTGGTATAAATACTTTTGCATAACCACAGGCGCAAACTATACTTCACGAATTTTTCCCAGTTTAATCTGTATGTTGCGAGTACATTCACTGAGACTCCGCATGCAATCATCTAGTCAGAAACGTCTCCGAACAACACATATTTAATAACTGATAAGTAGTTTGGCAGATTGGATAATTTAGAAAAGATCCATTTGCGAAAAATCTGAACTTCGGCTGGATTCGAACCAGCGACAGAAACACCATGGGTGGGTAACTAGGTCCAAATGTGAAATTTCTGAGTTTCCGGCATGGCTTCGTAGCTCAACTGGTAGAGCGCTTGCTGCGTTTGGGCATGGTGTTTCTGTCACTGGTTCGAATCCAGCCGAAGTCCAGATTTTTCGCAAATGGAACCCTTCTACATATTTAATCAACATTGTCATCATCATCACCATAATCATAGACAGCATTACATCAGTAGTTCACATTGATGTTTAACTGCCGCAGAACCATGAAAAAACAAGCCATGCACAGGAAGAAAAAGAAAAAGAAGGGGACGGGAAGGGACTTAACTACTATATAATAGCTTTGTCTATATTCAAACTTTCAGCATCAGGTTGTTTAGACCTTGCAAATAAACAAACGAGCTGTAAGTGAAATTAAGCCGTCATCAGTAGGATAGTAGCTTCCTTACAGATCACACTGCCCCGCGTCATTAACTTAGCCAAACAACGACGACATTCACGCCAATGAGCTCGAATAGCCACCATCTTACCTAATATCCCCAGCTACCGACTCTGTGGGTCGCGAGGGCCCCAGCCCGGAAGACAAACCCTTTGTGAACGATTTCGTTTGTCTAAGCCAGGTTATCATCTGTCCATCCCGCACCTTACACCAGTCCGCTGCAGCGTCGGCAAACAGTGCTCGGTGTTACAGACGACTAGCAAGCTTCCTTAGTATATGACCTAACCATCTAAGTTTGTGAAAGTGTAAGGATTGAGAGAAGGAACTCGTTTGGCTATCACTACCAAATACCCCACTTCCTAACCTATTCATTGCTTACTCGCTGTTGCTACCCGGTACGAAAGATTGAACGCATTTATCGGTGGAAAAATGTTCCCGTCTTTTACCTTAATCGACCAAGTTCCGCTGCTGTAAAGTAATACATCCCTCACTATTGTCTGACGTGAGCGACCCTTAACAGTCAGCCGTATACCTCTCAGTCGCCACAGATGTCCCAGATTAACGAACACCTAAAAATCTATTCCCTACATCCTAGACACCACCGCTGATGCAGATCCTTAAATACACGAACCGGTCAACAACCTCAATGACTTCATTATCTAAAATTAAATATGAATAATTACAGCAATCTTATAAAAGCACTTTGAATTTTGAGGCTGTGAAACGCGTTTCGAAGTATTTGGCAGAACGTGAAATAGCGTGTAGCATTGTTTGTGCTGCTTAAAATTTGTCCGTCAGAAACAACTTGTCATCAGCATAATCGAGATAAGTCATTCTTTCACTAGGCGAGAAATCCACGCTGGTATCCGAAGTGCCGGAAACTGTTCTGTATTATTTTATGAAGGTCAAAATTAAGCAGAAACGGTGAAAGTGTATAGGTTTGACGTATACCGGTGATGGTGCTGAAAATGTCAGACAGTTCACCGTATACCTTAACCTGAGCTGAAGTATGGGAATAAAGCGGAGACAATATGTTCAAATACTTGGTCGGTACATCCCTGCTTTTGAGCGATTGTAAGAGTGTAAATCGATCTAACGAATCGGGTGCATTATTACAGTCGAGTAATAAAGCCAGTGTTGGCCGGCGGTACCCATGACGCTGCTCCAAAATGTGACTAAAAGTGAAAATGTGATCTATACATTCCCGCCAAGGGTGAAAGCTTGCTGTTTTTCTCTAATGTTTGCCTCTCGAGGTGCAGTGAGTCGACGAAGTATAATTGATTCCAGAACCCCAGTAATGACTGGGCTCAAGCTCATTCCTTTATCCTATTTGCAAGAGCCCCGGACCCCTTTCCTGAAAATGGGGGTTACTATGGAGTAATGCCAGAACGCATGGATGGACTCCGTCGTCCATACAGGGTGAATCAACTGCCAAAGCCCCCCCACCTTCTTTGAAAAGTGTTGCCAACAAATTCTCCGGGCCAACAACCTTGTTGTGTTTCAGAACCGAAACACGATTGTGGACCTAAGTCTTAGTGGATGGTGCTAGACCAACCGAACAGGGTGCGACACTACCATTTTGTGGCGGCAACACAGCAGAAGCAGAGAGCCAGTTAAATTAACTCTCATAGTGTTATGCCTGCTGCTCTTACCTTCTGGACTTATTAAAGATGAGTGTGTCATCTGTCTCTCTGATAGCCTCACTGGCAGACGGTCGCTTGGGACCAGTGGCACGAATCAACCTAAAGAGTTTGCCGGTGTTCCTTGAGGCAAAATCGGTTTCCATTTCATTAACTTTTTCCACTAACCAAGCCTCACGGCCAGCCTTTAGACTACGTTTCAGTTACCTACAGATATCTCTGCTGATCGTGTTATGTGACCTGCAAGAGGTGTTGTTTCTTCTGGCTTCTAACAACTTCAGGGGTTTATCTGAAATCCAGTACTTGTCCAACCTATGAATCCTCGTGTCGTGTGCCGCAGTACCTGCTTCACGATAGGCCTGTGAGATCTTGGTCCAGCAGCTGTGAGGAAGCTGAAGGTGAGAACGGTTAAACCTGCTTTCCAAGCTTGTTTTAATACTTATGCTTCACCGACGGTGTAGCCAGTTTCTCATCGACCAGCCGCTGTAATCGGTGTGGTCGTCGCCCAGCAAAAGTAAGAACGAAACGACAACGTACCGACGCATTACCTGAATCCCAGTATGTGCGCCAACAAATCGACAGTTCTGAATTGAATCACGCAACCTATAACTAACATCTATATGGTTAATCCGAGACCAGGTCTGATTCTCAGAACGAGGATGCTAAGTATACAAATGACGTGCACGATGCCTAAAACTAGTGTTGACTAAAATTGGCTTATGCCCATCGCATAGCTGTAACAGTCTCCCACCCTTATCAGAACGATGTAATGTTATACCAAACATCCTACGTAAACGAGACCTGAACGTTCATACCTCCGGCCAGACTGACTATATCACAATCATGTGTTTACCGAAAGAGAGTGACCAGATCAAAGTAAAACGCGTCCTCGACGCCGATGTCACGACAGTCAGTAGGATTGTAAACAGACACAATGAAAGACTTATGAACGTTTTGTGTCTAGGGCTGGCCTTAACAGAACCTGCCAAGCGGACTGCACAAGGTCTATTGTTAACAGGAATCTAATCTACTAATTCGGCTGCGGCCGTCTTGGTGAGGACTATGTCTACCCCACTCTGGCCGCCAGTGGCGGCATTGGAGTCACCTGGAGTGTATAACCAGTATCGGGTAGACAATGCGGGTGCTGTTAGTTCCATACGTTGACTACTATCTTTCACGGCCGATCACTATCGGTTTGCGAAGTGTTGCCTGATGAGCCTTACTTCCTTGAGGTACCAGGTGTGTACGACGTTATTCCTGGATTATCATAATGGGACTATACAGGATACACAAACCATTTATTGACAAACGTGCTTATGTACACTACTTACACGGGTGCTCCACCAACTTGCTTTGATATCACATGTGAATGCCAGAGGTACATGTGATGAGCTTCGTATGTTGAGAACAACCACAACCACTTTCTAGCATTTGGTGACATACTCAGATGCCAACGCGATGATGGCAGTTTCCAGTGTCATTGCTTGTAACCAAACATCGAGAAGCCTACATTCAGAATAGAACTTTGGACAAACTCGATTATCTAGTACACCTCTGTAAATGGGGCAGATGTGTATCAGTAAACGTTAGTTGAATAGACAGCCAACAAGATAGAACATGTTAATGTCTAGGTAATTACTATTGACAGTACCTCGATTAATCTTTGTTCCCTTGACGTTTTATCTGATTTCATTGCAATCGAACAACTTCGTTATTAGCCAGGCCGTAAGTCAGTGCACGACACACTGAGTGACTTTTCACAGATTCGGGTTAACCAGACAAAGTATGTAAAAAAGCCGTTGGAAACGGAAACCGAATATTTATTACACAAAACGTACAAATGGTCTTGTGTTACGGCATGGACACAAAACAGTAGCTAGGGTGGTTAGAGACCGGGCGTCAACGAGCGGTTAAACCGGGTGTGGGGTTTATCATTTGGAGCCACACAGGGATGTGATATACCAGCAACCAGTCGGACGATATAGACCATGCTAGCTATCTCAGTAACACGGGTACAATATGCAACCATATGTATCGCTGGCGGGTATTGGAATCTCCTTCTCACTAGACTAGGTATTCAGAAAATAAATTCACATTCTTTCAGTAGCTTATGATAAACGGTTTGTTCGTCTTACAGGCGACAACACAAGGTACATCGCATACAGGCTTAACACTATTCGTATGACCTGGAACGCGCAAATCTGTACGGGATTGGACTCACTAATTACTAAAGAGAAGACGATTGATGTTACCGTCATAATGACATCAAATTTCTATCATTGATGTTATCCGCTTTTATTAAACTCAACTCTCTGCATTTCGAAAAATAATACTGTCGAAATTTCTTCCCTTTGGTTTGATTGCACCTGTTGACTGGACGAAACCGGTCGAATTCGTTGCCCGCCCGGATAATCCACGAACGAAATTATAAACGGACAGAACACGGACGCTAATCCAGTTGTCATTCCATAGAAACCAGATAGATACTTTGTATGCAAATTGTGTTGTCTTCAGTGAGGCTTATTGTTGTTATGTTTAGGTACACAAAAGGAGTATCTGCTTGTTTAGAATGAATTAGACAACTTTCTCAACACTAGCATCTAGTTAACCGTTGTTTGTGCTACTTGTGAGAAATTTCGGTCATTAGCCCATCCACTGTTTATCACTTGACATTGTGAATAGCTGTCATGAGCTGGTCTAGATCGTTAGGATCATGTTGTATGCTGAAAGAGGACCAACAAAAACAACGAATAAATTAGCAATTGGTACTGAAAGGAAAAAATGTATGCGTTAAAGCAGCCGACTTGCTTGGCACTTTGTTTCATCAGCGAGTTGTGGATATCACTATGAGCATGTGGGAAAGCTAAAAGTTGTGCCTAGATCATGCGCAGTTTCAGATGAGTAATGATGACTAGATGTACGACCGGTATTAACGATAGGTCAAATGAAAAGTATTCACCTAGACGGCAATAGACATACCGAATTGTTGTACTCACTTCGGATGTACATTTCAACAGTTCATGCAGGTAACTTATAAAAAGTTTGTGTGGTGGTTGTGCAAAAGTTTGTTTCAATATGTATTTAACGGTGGATTTAACTATGGGAGTCACGTTCGACGATCAACTCGTTAGGTGATCCAGAATGGAACCTGACTCATGATCTAGAAGCTTGTAAATGCACATTAGGACAAGTGAAAAACGAGTACGGTTTAATGAATGAATTTACGACAGCTGCCATTAAATTGTGTTGTCCTCGTTGGTCTGCCTTGCAACTTGTAACGATGAGATCAAGTATAGCCGACATTAGTTACTTTAAAATGGGGTTTGCGAAGAGTACAGGGCTAAAGCCTTGCTTCTTGTGACATATGATAATATGTCACTGGAAACTGTTAGCTTTCATCCAAACTATCATTCTAGCTGTTCTCTGTTGCTTATTCTCTGTCGGAATCAGTGTTACCTTCTCAGTTCGCCAGACACTGAACAAATCACTAACCGGCAGCTGTCTTGTTCAGTACCAGAGCCTTTATCGATTAGCATATAAGTTCAGTTTTGCACCATTTGCAGTGGTCGTTCTGTTTGAGAGCTAAGATGGATGGCAGAAAGATACAAAACTGTGTTGCTTAAAGTTCTGTGGTAACTGTGCTACACTTTTACACGCATTAAAAACATTTCGGCTCACTTTATCTCGGTTAACCCA
The DNA here is from genome assembly GCA_013368495.1 of Paragonimus heterotremus. Classification (NCBI taxonomy): domain Eukaryota; kingdom Metazoa; phylum Platyhelminthes; class Trematoda; order Plagiorchiida; family Troglotrematidae; genus Paragonimus; species Paragonimus heterotremus. Next base: position 16,388 of record LUCH01000952.1, on the reverse strand, counting down.
CGGATGGTGATCACGATATTATGTAGTGTAATGAACGGCATGCACACGCATACTATGTAATAGTCTTCCTGGCGATTCACTTGTTATGAGCGTTCAGATTTAAAACACTCGCAGTTGAAGCATTCCAGAATTCATGTTTATTACAGTGGTCTAGTTCTGGGGTAATACTGTGTTCTGGTGATAATTGATGCTTACTTTAGATAGCCTGAAGACTTTACAACTCCATTACCGCGTACAGACGTTGTGCAACATGCTTTGATAAAGATATTCTGCCGCAAAGTTGTACCTGATGTTTTGGTCACCGACAGTGTTACTTCCATCACGGCCCAATCTTTAGAGAACTAGATTACTGGACTTGGACGGCGGCGTTTGTTTACTGTTCCACGACACCTACAGTTCAATATTGCATACATATCGAAGTCGGCCATTGTTTCTTTAGGAGCAAGCTAATATGAGGAACTTGATAAAAGAATCGGTATTTTCCCGATGCGATATAGAAACGCATTAAATTCTGCAATTGGAAAGAGTTTTGTAATTCTTTTCAAATCTTGTTCTGTGCATACAAGTCTTGGGCGTGCAAAATCAACTGATCATAGTCTTTCAAAGCCGCTGATTTACGTCCTGTTATTGGAATAATTTTTTTCTTAGGAGAATGGCATGGTCACTATCTCCCAACCTATACTGTTAACTTGCCGAGGTGGTCGGGCTTGTGTACTGTTTTGATCCGGCGGGCTATGCTAACTAGGACTCCGGTCCTTCCAGGTACAACCTTGTCAGACAGGCCAAAGGGGAGCAGTCAGACGAAAAACAGTTACACTCATAGGATTGCATGTCGCACTGCTGACCGCATCGGAGTGCTTAGGTAGTTAGGCACGATTCT
>LUCH01000951.1:144740-159759 GCA_013368495.1 Paragonimus heterotremus | reverse complement strand
TGAATGAGTTTGAGTAACGTATACCTAGGTCACGGACTGAGTTGGCAGTTGAAATGCCATAACCATCCAGTTGTAACTGGCAACACCGTTACGAAGGCAGCCTATAGAGATACCGGAAGTCAGTCCGCGTCTAGCTCTGTTGAAGCTAGGCGGGGTCGAACATCTTCAGTAAAACCCACGGTTAGCGCCAAAACGACCTCTCTCAGTCATCGACGATTCCCTCTGTCAACCGAGGTGCTGACTGGAGTGAGTCCTGGACCTAAGGTACCCAAAATTCTCCAGAGTGTTCAGGGCGGTATCCCAAATTTCAAGAACAAAGAGGTGGATGGACAAGCAAATCCACCTCCTTCTAACAGCAGGCATTTCCCTCCATCACCTAGAGTGACCGTACTTGCCAATCGCAAATACAAAACACCTGAACAGTTATCCAAACCACCAATGAAACCTGTACGTTGCCCACTAGAAAACAGTGCTCTAGATTTGCAACGGAGGGGTAAATCAACGGTATTTCGTAAACGCTACGTACCTGGTTTTAAGAAACACATTTTAAAAGAAAACGCTTCGCAGATGAAAATGAAAAATTTGTCCTCTACTGCTTTTAAGCCGATCCACATCTATAGTATGTTTCACACTTTCCACGCATTACCCAATATCTCCTCAAAACCCTACCTTTCTTTCCATCCAAACGTATGTGATCCGCCAGGTACATCACCACCTGATTATATAGCTAACACAAATGTCGGCCAACCCAGGCTATTTTCAGTGCATCGTCCGTTATTTTATCCAGCACCACCTGGCTCCCTCCCATGTCCCACTCAGTTATCTTACCATAATGACACTCTTCCAGCACTTTCTGTCGTGGGGTCAAATCTTTGCGACACCCACCCAAACATGAGTGGAAAATTGTTACGTCCCCCATGCCGGACCTCTCCCTATGATATTTTGCAACTCACCCCCCCATCTGTCACGCATTTCTTTAGCGGCTTAAATGTTGTGCCTGACAGAAAGAATCCCGGTAACTTATTACTCATAAACGTAAGATCATTGGTAAGTAAGATGCTCATCTTTAGGTCTTTTGTCTTTCTGTCTAATCCCCATATCATTCTCGTCGCCGAGACGTGATGCTCCCTCAAGAATCCAGACACACAACTAAGCCTCATAGGATATAATATATTTCGTAGGGATCGTCTCAAAGGACGAGGCGGTGGATGCATCATTTACCTAAAAGAGCAATTTTCCGCAGTTACACTTGACGAGCCTAGTCTTAATAAAATTGAGGACTCGTTGTGGTTAATGTTCTGTATAGGTTCTCGCGATTTACCTAATGGATGTATTTACCGAACGCTCAGCGCTACCAGCAGTGAATTGACTAACCTTGTAGAAGTGATAAGTCATGTATCAAACATATCTTGTGAATACAAACTAATAGATGATGGATTTAACATGCCAAATATCTCCTGGTCTTCATTCAGAGCTTCAGCAAAGCAGGCTGATTTTCTTTCATGCATTCAACCAAATGGATGGAACCAGCATGTCTTGGCGCCCACCAAACAGAAACATTTTATCTCATATCCACCACAGGTATCTCGTCTGTAGGGATATCCGTTTTGGAACAACTCTCCGGAAGTGACCATAATATCGTCAAGTGTCGGTTTAACTTCAATGCAGTTATAAAACCGACAGTTGTATTCTATCGTGCGATGAAGTACATCCATTAAACTACCTTCTTCTCCTTACCAAGATCCTTAAATTGGAATACGTTCCTTCCTACATAAGACCCAAACATAGCAACCGAGGATTTTATCAAACTACTTTTTGTACCGATATTCTGACCCCTACAAAGTCAAGGCGCGTTGAATCTTACGTGCGAAATAGAACCCTGACTGTAAAATAGACTGGCAAACCTAAGTCACGCACGTCGATGCACAAAGGGACACTGGACTTCTCCCTAGTAATATAAATAAGCAGTATGCTTGAGCACATAGAATACAGAACGCAAATGCGTTATGCAAACTAAGGAAAGCTGTCGCTTGCTAATGAGCAAAGGGGCATGAGACAAATGCAACAGATGAGACGAAAAAGTTCCATGGAGGGCCTTTCTATAAAAGCCATAACTATTGAAGATAAAACGGTTGTTGATGACCCTACTGAAATATGTAAAATCTTCGACTCACATCATGCTGCTACGGTGAGAACAACGGAGGTTCTGTGCAATATTTTGGTTAATGTTAGAACTATCGGATCACAGTTAGATACTGTCAAACCCACAATCCACCGTGGACCTGATGGTATTCCACCAGTCGTTATCAACCAGGAAGGTGAGGATGTACTCATCACCTTACGGAAGTCGTCCACACTATCACTTCTATTCAGCATTTTCCATCCACAGTGGAAAAAGTCAGTCATAATGCCCCGCTACAAAAGTAGTCTAAGTCAGGAAGTCATTGCCTACCGCCCAATAAACCAGACACCAATCTGCTCAAGAATGTTTGAAAGGATAGTAAAAGCGCTAATTGTCAAATTCTTAAGGTCGCAAGACCTTATAACCCCTTCACAACACAGTTTCCTTAGTAAGCTCTCCTGCATGGCATATCAGTTGGAATTCTTATACCATACATCGGTATTTGCGTATGCAGCAAATGCGGTGATAATTATAATCCTCGACGTGCAGAAGGTTTTTGATCGTGTGCCTTCTAAGCGCCTGTTAATCAAAATAGCATCCCTTGGCACACAAGACCCACTGTACAACTGGAGTTGCTCATATCTTGAAGACCGAACCCCAACTGTCAAAATCGGAGAGCACTTCTCAACACCAAAACAAGTTACTAGTGAGGTGATTCAAGGAAGCGTTCTAGAACCACTGCCCTTCCCCATGTAGATAAATAACGTACGCGATGTTATCAAAACTGGCAAACCCTTTCTGTTTGCTGACGATATCAAAATCGTTTACACATCCCGCCAGCCCAGCAACCCCGTCCTGTGTCTACAAAATATACGACAGGACTTGGCATCATTGGAGTCGTGGCGCAAAACATGGCTCATGACTTCCCCAGCAAACAAGTCGAAAATTATAACTCATGGTTGTCAAACATCTAATGAATCTGTCTTACTAGATGGTCATCATATTGACACCGCCACATCCGCTCGAGATATAGGAATATGGTATTTAAACTCCTTCAATTTTTCCGAACAAGTACGCTTAAAGGGAGCAGAAACCAAAAGAACAATGGGTTGTATCAAAAGGGCACTCGGTCTAATGGATACTAGGCTGGCTGTTTACAAAATGTTTGCTGAACTTCAACTTGAGTATTGCACCTTCATTTACTGCCTTCTACGCAAATCTGATGGGCTTGTTTTAGAAAATTTCCATCGGTCATTCACCATGAGCTTATTAGGAGATTCATGCTCACTCACCTATATTGAACGTTGTCAGTCACTCGGTATGGATCCACTTTGGTTACGAGGACCAAAGGTGAATCTTAAACTTTGTATAAACCGATACACTCGAACGCCATCACTACAGCGTTCGCCGTTCATTTCCGACACAACTCTTCACGTGGTCTCAGAAATAAGGGTTCTACTTTACCAACTCTGTTAGCTCAGGATAAGGTACAAGTCAACTTCTTTATGGTAAGGCATTCCTATATCTGGAATAGACTTCTAATTGAAATCAGAGCCGGTGACAGCATTCAGCGTTTTCAAAAGAGCCTGGACAGCTTCCTTACATCATCAAATATAATGTTAATCTTTAAACTTTGTATATCTTCCGATGACCTTTGTGAATGTAGTCCGGAGGACATTTGGCCTTCATCAGGATAAACGTATGCACCCGTCTTCACTATCGGGGTGCCACTTAAAACAGCTCGCCTAAAACTGTTTACTGTGTATCCACCGATTATTCACACCACATATAGCATTTGATTCATTACGCACTCACGACACCGCATCATTTCATTCATGTGCGTTACTTAAATACAGTTGTACTTAGAAAAAAAGGACTATATATAACGTACACACTTTTCCATATATATACTCATTCGTAATAACCTGGTCACCTTGTTAGTCAATCAAGCTATACCTAAGGATAGCCAGTATTGACGGTTTACTTGGCCAGAATACAAAATTCTCCAGAGGAAGCTGTTGAAAGTCTCCCTGGTTCAGCTTGTATAATACAACTATGACCCCAAGTCACACCGTGCGTTGTTTCCCCTGCATCAAACCCTCCCCATTAACCATTAGTAACTGTTGAGTGCTATGAAATATACAATCTACCTTAATCATCGACTCTATAGAACAAACTGACGTCAAAATGCGTAATAAACCCATTGAAGCATCAATTCACACCATGTTGTCTTTCCTACCTCGAAACCCACCTCGGTGACCACCTAGTAATCATTATGTGCTTTGAACTATAGATTCTTGCTTAAGCATTGACCCTATAAAACAAACTGATGTCAAAACTTAGTACGGAGTTTTTATTATCACGTGATAATAATCCTTGCAGTGGCTGCTGGCCACTTAATTATCGCGGAATATCATAACAATTACTCGCCAATATTGTACACTTTACTGAAAAAACAAAAATATTAATACCGCACAGTTTTTGTTGAAAAATATTTAAATTAGTCTTCATAGTACATGTGATTACTTCACATTTTCCCATTCAACACATGACGTTGCGTTTTTTTCTTGTTCTCAAGAGCATCCGTCATGCGGGGACTGACGCCCAAAACCCCACACTGGCCGAGCGATTAGCGAGATTTTTAATTTTTTGACGTTTTCCGACAATCGACAAGGTCTCGCGCTGGAGTCTGCTCAGTTCTTCGTCAGATTTTGCAACTTTCCGTCCTCCCTCGCCAAAACCGAATTATTTCGGCATTTTCCCGGCTGATGTTATGTCAGATAACGGCGGAATCTTCAGATTTGATGAGGATCATGCCTTTACCACACACATGACGGCGTTTTGACCTTTCCAGGTCTAAGATATCCGTACAAAACCTGAAGTATCCATCAAATGCTTCGGTTGCAATACTAGGGTCAGTGGTAAGAAAGAATGCTTTCCACACCAGGGACCTCAACGGGGTGGCGAATATGTTCTAGTCGATTAATTTATTTGGACATAACACGTTATGTTCGACATTTTTACAGTTTTTAGGTCAAACACGAAGTTGACTCCGTTGTGGCCACTTCCTGGAGACGGTTTTAGGACGGATACTTTAGCAGAAGAGATACCCGTTGTGAAAATGAGATCTAAAGTGTGGTCTAGTCTGGTGGGTGCTAAAACTTGTTGGCGCCAACCATTTACTTGGACACATGCGAGAAACTCTGCTTGATTTGTACAGGCTGTGAAAGAGGTCCAAGAAATATTGGGCACATTGAAATCTCCAGCAATTGCTTTATACTGTGTAGGCAATGTTGTTACACAAGTCAGTCCATTAATAAGGTTGGTCGTCATAATGAGTGGCGTTAAGTAGTTTGTAGACGCATCCTAAAAGTAGTTCGCAGGATTCAGTTGACACTGATATCCACAATGAGACGTCACTCCTATCAGTACACAGCTCATTGAGTATGGTTGCAGAATACTGCTCCATTAAGTACATCGAACATCCACCGTCACGTCCTGTACCGCGATTTTTACGGAACATATTATAACCCACAACATTTAGTTGTGTGTTCGAAGTCTCAGTGGTACACCAAACTTCAGTGGCCAGAATAATGCAAGGAGTATAAAAGAGGAAGAAATATCTAAAAATATGTATCTTATTGACTAGTGAGCGTACATTCAAAAGCAATAAACTTAGTGCAGCTTCCTCATTCGACATCAATTTTGGACCTTTAAAAATGTCCAGAACTGAAGGGTCTTTGTGATTGAGAGACTTTGGTGACGTCCCTTGGTCTGATACGGTTATGGTGATGACTAATGTAATGTCGCCTGCGTCTGAGTCCATGACAGAAAATTTTGGAAGTGTCAGTAAGGTGTGGTAAGGCAACGGAGATGTGGGATGTGGACTGGGTTGGGGAGGTTTGAGTTGTGTGTGACGCACTAAAAAGGGTAAGGCTGGAGTGGATTGGTCATACCCATATGCATGTTGTCAGCGAGGGGAGCACGGGTTGCATTTAAATAAGCATTCATAGTATGGAGGCTGTTCGTATTAAAAGGGGCCTTAAGCATAACGTGAGCAACTCCGATGGTAATAATGGGGTTCTGGTTGAGACTTGCTTTAAAAGATGTGTTGATGTTGGGAAAAGGCTTAGGATTAGAGGTTAGTAGTAGATACACCCTTTTACACTGGGTGTGTGTTTGGGTTTACATGCTTATTTTTTCCCTTGTAATGCGGAGGAGGTAGGCAGGAACGGCTCGTAATATAGTGAATTGAGGAGTGTATATCAAAACCAATGTTCCACTGGTGGCCGGTTTCTGGGATCCTTTGAGATAAGTTTGAAGTTGAAATGCCGGCGTGTGTCTGACTGGCGGATGGTCTGAGCCTTACTTTGATTAATCCGGCTACCGCGTAAACAGATTGAGATCTAGACGTCCCATCTGATTTAATAGGGGCACATTTGTTTGCTTGCTGTTGTTTGGAAGTTGACTCCTCGACAGGGACCGCCACTTCGTAAGTCAGGTTGTTGGAACTGCCAAGATATACTGTTAAATTAATGAAGTCTGCGAGTATGTTGTTCTCTGTTATGTCGTTGGCGGTTTCAGGAAGAACACCGGCATCCTCGGGTGTGATACAACAAGACGAAGCTACATACTCAGCTGCACCCGGTTCATTTTCCTTGGACATCATCGTACCTTGGTTGAATGCATCCTGGGCTACACGCTTGGAGGTGACAGTGTTGCGCAATATGCGATTTTGACAGTCCCTTTCTAGCGGCGTTCTATCCTGCATAACTCCAGTCAGTTCAAGGAGGTTTTGGATGGGATAAGATCCCGACACTGGATGGACTGTCTCGCAGGTGTGTCGCCCTGGAAACTGAACAGAAGCGGTCAGCAGATTTTTTGAGTCTTCTTGCAAAGTCGAATGCACGTATGGGATGTCGGGTCTGTATTAGTAATCTTTGTGAGTAACTTCTCAATCCCATCCAGGTGAAGCTTATCTGGCACACTGAATACGATGGCATTATATGAGCAACGCATCCGTTTCGTGATTTCTGTTGCCAGTGTGTTGAGGAACATGCTTGCGCTCTCTACGTTATCCATCTTGGAACTATCCGGTACTTTGGGGATGTAAGGTAGGGGGATAAGATTATCATTTGGAGAATCAAGTACAGCATGGCTTGATTTAAGTTGGGCTAGTTTAGCCTCCAACTTGAACATCTTACCTGAGGAAACATTGTCTAGGGGGATAGAACAGTTCTAAGACAGAGGGGTACTGGCGGGAACCACCAATTTACCTTCACTCCTTCGGAAAGGCCTTCGCAAGTTCTAGGACTAGATCATTTGCATTTGGGTCGCTCAATATCAACCGTAGAGCCAGAACAAGTGGACTTGACCCCAGTTGATGTTGTTTGATGACCGGGTTGGTCACCAAAATTCGTTATATAAGAATATTTTTCAGACAGACGTGGACATAGACAAAATGTAAGCAAACTATGCGGTATTGAAATTGTCAAAAATAACAGTTATATGAGAAACTTCGAATTATATATCAACACAGCAATTACTTGCCTGCTTCCAGAGTCATCCTTCTGATGTTGTGGTTCATATGTTGAGTTGAAGCCTTCGCCTGGAGAAATATCAGCAACGTGCCCTCAGGTGAATACTGAGCCGCGATTCTGCTTTCCAGTCAATCTTCAGTGCATCAAAATAACTTAGAAAGAGGGGTTCAGTGGTCTGGGTTGTAAATCTTAAATGAAACTTTTACCAACATGACATCCACCTCCGTTTTATAGTCACCGTGATACAGTACACGCATGCCGCTGGCACTGTCTGCTGTAGTGCTCCTACGGTTCGGACAAACAATTGAATGTTGAGCACGACGGGATTTCCACCCGTTCCTTGTTCAAACTTGTCTGGCGTCAACAGTAGCCTGCCTTCTCAAGATCTTCCCTCTTACATTCAGCGCGATTGACATATCGACCCGGAAGGTACGTGCCCAATGCATCCACCTCTTACCTGGGCTGCGTCTCAGCTAAAGCTATAAAACCACGAACGGCATTTATTTTCTGCACTGCATGCGTTGGTACAGAACACCCAAAATTTGGTCCCTCCCCTATCACGAGAACCATTTTATAGTCAGCAGATAAGAGTGACCTCATTGGGACTATATGCCTTATCTATTGTTCCATTTTCTGAACCATTTACACCCTTCTGGTTAGGCCCATTCCCTTTTGAATGTTGTGCAGAAGGGAGTGCTAGCTCCGTTCTTCGTAAAACCATGTCTCATCACGACGCCTGAAACCTGAAACTGCCAAACCATGGTGCATTCCAGCTATGTCCAGCAGTCAGCGCAGTTTCAGCTGGCTAAACGATGGCTTGTCAACGCACAGGCGGATAGTCCGTATTCCTGGGCGCCTATTTCATTGGAGGCCTGAATGCCCTTCGTTCAGCCTCCCTCCAACTAGCATTCACCCGCCGTTACCGCAAATTTTCCTCTTGCAACGGTGCGGAATTTTTCCGTCACCGTCGAAATCGTCTCTCTGTGACGCAAGTTTGCAAACTCCATCTCTATTGGTTTCGGAGCCTGGTAATGCCCATGGCATTTTCCTAGCCCCATAACTTTTTGATGGTCACATGTTCATGAGTATTAACTGGCCTCAACGTGTTGACTAGTTGATCCCACATTACACGGCCCTTAATTCGACCTTCTCTTCGACACGGTTCTGTCAAGCTTGCAACCATTACGTTAGATCTCTCTTACTGGACAATTCACTGGGCCTATCAGTCCGTGAGATAAGCATTGTAAGTGTTCTTGCGACAGGCGATTTTACTCAGAATCAATTGAACTTGGTTCGCATGGTATAAGTGCGATCGAATGCGCGATAGCAGAACGTCTGCCCGGAGACACGACCAACCAAGCCCTTACACCGGCCCGCGGAATTACCTTCACGTTAAGCGACCACGGCCAATCATCTGCATAACGTCAATCTCAACTGCTCCTATACCCATACCCCACTGATCGAACCATCGTACTAGAGAACCTTCACATATACCTCAGTGTATTGATTACATCAAACACCGGTAGAACCTCTCTCACATTGCTACTTGTAACATAATCTGACTTGACACTACGAACCTCTGCTCGAATCCTGTCCTTTTACTCATTTTGTGCCGCCCCGTTGAATTGCATACGCTGCTGCAGTAACGACTGATACTTCCTGACAGTTAAATTCCATGCTCAGAGTTTCTCGGATATAGGCTGTATAATTTGTTATCCGCTACTTATTTACGTACGAAATTAGTTTTATCGGAGTAAACCTTCATTATTCTGTCTTGTTCTTCCTCAAAATCGACAGGTTTGCAACTGTCTTGATAGGCTGCTTATAACCGTAAATCCTGAATGTTTCTATACCGATTAATGATCGCGTTCGGAGCTATAGACTCAAGTTAACCGGAGCGGTAATGCGAATCTCAAATAATCTATTTTACTCTGTTTGCGCTCATGGATTGTTAATCATGGTCTCATTCTAAAAAATGTTGTCAAACACGAGTCTGCGAACGCAATCAGCGAGCGCCAAAACTCTTGTCTTCCACCGAAAATTCGGGTACGTTTGTTCTAATGGCAAGGGTTCCCGGATTAGAATTTTTGCTGCCTATCCAAAAAATCAGCAAATTATATTTAGTACAAACTGACGGTCTCTACTATTATTCCGCCATCAAAGAGCTGTTTAATCCGTGTAAACAAAATATTACCGGATTTGTTTAGTAGTGTGTGAGCTCGAAATTGATTTTGCCTAACCCCAGTTAAAGTGCATACTTTAGATTCGCCAAAAATTAAGCCCCATTGTAATACATTTTCAGTGTTCTAAAAATGCCAAATGTGGGTCAAAACCCGTGGCGCAGACACGCTGAGTAACACAGCAGCAACCAAAAGTACGAAACAAATGCGTTGCTTGAATACTTCAGTTTTTTGTTGCATTGGACAGTCCGCTCTGGGAAGTTAAAAATATACCGTCAGAGTTTGCTGACATGGATTCGTTATCACAAACATGCGTGTATCTTTATAGGAAAGCTCTCAAATTCGTTGCCTGTTCTCACTAAATTTCAAAGGTGAAACGACTACGATTCAGTTTATCAGATGTCAGTATGCTGTCACATCTAAAGTAACATGTAAACTTATTCTCGGGCAGACATTCTTGCAAGTGGAAGTGGTTAACCCGTCCACAGTTATGAGTGACAGGGGGGGCCTAGACACGTTGGACTCCGGTATTGGTATGTTCACCGAGCTTGGCATTTAGGTTGCAGACGTTTCATCACCAAGCGAGGTGACATCATCAGAGCGTAATCGTTTTAGCGTATAGTTTGTGAGCGACAGACAGAGCCTTGTTGGTTATTTTTGTCAGTTAGCTTCGTTGGTACCCCATACAGGATGGTGAAGCGTCCATTAAAGCGCACGATTATTCAACATTATCTGTTGATAAGTTACCCCCCAGTATGGCTTACCGCCGACTGGTCATGGATAGCCTGAAAGAAGCCAAAGAAAATGACCACACCTCTGATGCTATCTTCTCTGATCTGGCTGAAGCCTACAACTATTTCCCGCATGGTCCATTTTTACTTAAGTTAGAGGCTTGTGGCATTCAGGCAGGTGATCTCCGCTGGGTTATATTCTTAGCTGACAGCGGAAAATTCAAAAGAAAAACCCGGCCAAAATTTATTTTTCTTTTTTATATCTCCGCTGGAATTCCCCGGGGACCGGCGCTCAATTCACTGTTAATTCCGGTATATATCAGCAATCCGTGCAACCCCATTTTCAACCAAATTTTCCTGTTCTGTCGGTTAAAATATTCCGAATGCGCTTGGTTATAATGCATTGAAGAGTGACACCAACCACAGTAAGTTGTGTCTGGATTACTGGATGTTCCTTGTGAACTAGAGCAAATGTGCGCACATATCGTTCGGAGAAGACTGTGGAAACCTATTTGTGACGCATAGTGCAAAACTGAAAAAGATATCAAAAAGTTACATTGAAAACCTGCGGATTTGGCTGCTGTCTGTTTGTCCTACTCTTGCCGTCACCAGGCAGTCCTTAAAAAGTTAGAACGCTTGGGTCGACGAAAATGTTTTTCCTCGCACAAACGCATGCCGTCTAAACGTTTTGCGAGTCAATATAAAGACAATACTTGCTTTCGCTGATGGGGCTGGGTACACATACCTGAGATAACACATACCCGTCATTGAACAGGTTCATTGAATATCCACCCAACTAGCCACTGGCTTGCGGCAGTTTTTCGACGAAGTTCTTGAATTTCTTGTTTCCAACCCACCCGAGTTTGAATGACCCCGCGATGACTTAATCCTTGGATGTTTCTCCTTTAGTGTAGGACACGCAGCAATTCTTTTATCTCAACGGCCAGTAGCAGTCACAACAGGTCACAACAGGAAGCCCTACCAGCCCCGACTTCGGGCCGTCCATTGGGAGCAGTCCTTTACATACAGGGTTGTTAATCGATGGAACAACCTTTTTACGGAAGTCGTTATTTGCCGTTATGTGGACCGTTTTGAACAGTCATTGTATTTCCGACTATTTCGATTGTTGCTGTGATTTTCAAGAGCGGTAATGCAAACTGTGTTCGATGACCGCCCCCAAAATAACAGAAATCCGCTGGATATCAAAGTAGACAAATCGGCTGGATCCGGGCGACTCGGATCCCTAGCCTTGAATCCGTGTACACATCGAGGAGATTAATTAAGCTCCGCACGGTATGCATTTGAAGAGAAAAAACCTTCACTGCCCCGTCGGGTTTCGTCAATTTGGTATTTCACGGATGGGTAGCGCATTTATCTTCAGCTTTCCCGGAAGAGGTCTGCAACAGTTTGGACGAGATTTCGCCCTATCTGTAGTGCTAGAGACACAGCAGTAAACACTCGTGGTTCTATAATGGAATATCCCTGACAAGTCATTTCATCGTACTTGTGCCGCGATAACTGCAGAAGCGTACAACCGTCCTGAGACAGACTTCGGACCGGATAAGAGTTTGCTGCCTGAAATGCTGTACTGTGGAGGCCAGATTGTCCAACTTTCACGGTTTACTGGTAGAACGCAGGAGTCACTGACTCTGTAGGCCTCTTCACTGAGCAGTCCGAAGCCGGAATAAGCAGACAATCACGTACCTTTCGTTATTCAACGCGCTACCATGGGCATATTCATGAGCGGCCCGCATATCGGTTCAATGGATCTTGGCACCACTTGTTTTTCTGTGCAGTCCAACTGCTAAAGGCTTGCTGGGATGGACCGGCTGCTGTTACGAAGTTGCAAGCGGAGTACAGAGAAATCTGCTTACATTTCTGGAACAAAATCAGCCATAGGCTCATCGTTCATAGCAATCTATTGAATTCGGCGTATCCTACTATGGTCGCCGGGGGATGGATGCCAACTCCGGGGATACGTGTTCAGATGTTCTGCTGCCTGCGACGGGATTGCTCTGTCGCCTTAATAACCGCACACGTGACTGCTCTATGTACCCTCTCAACTTGGGACGTTCACCTTTTTATCCGAGGAGGCACTTCTGAGTAGCCGAGTTCAAGCTTCGGGGCGGCCTGCGACGAAAAACTTAAACAAGGGCCTCCTTGGGATCCTTAGGAACGGGACAGCGGATTTCACTGGACATTCTTCTGGCGCCAGCATAGATATGCATAACGTCAAGGCGCGTTTCTAAGACATCCGATTCTGTTATTTCGAAATCTCGTCTCTTAGTACACTGCATTAACAAGTACCAGCCGGCATTATGTGTCCTGACAGGCCTGATATCTACCATTTGCACGAATGAGCACTTCTGTGAGGTTGAAGACAGGCTGCACCGAAAACCATTCATCTCGATACTGTGTACGAGTCTTATTGTAATACTTTACTACTCTATTCTGAGGAAATCTTCATCTATACTTTCATGTTTTTAGCAGGTGGTTGTAGCTTGCGCAGTGGGCCGTAGGTGACGATCAAGTAGACTGAGGTCCCCAGCAATGATCTTTGCAAAGGACCATCAGCGACAGGCGACCGAACCAATAAATGTTGAATGATAGCGACAGCAAACGAGGGAAGTCTGCTACCCAGGTTGTCATAGACGAGCTGGCGGCACAAGTTTTAACTTGGCCAACATGTGAATACTTGAACCGTTGAAAACATCCTTTCCAAAAATGTAGGGGTTTAAATGACCACATTCGAAATGGACAGTTCACTGTTCGACTAACTGGATCTTACTACTCAGAATGCTGGAAAGTATAAAGCTGATGCGTACAGTAATTTCAGCAGAATGACCTTATATAGAGTCATACTTAGAACACGCAGAAAGCAAGAAACACAAGCCTACGACTGACGTGTACAAATTTTCCACATATTATATGTATGCCCATTCGCAGTAAACTATTTGCCCTGGCAAGCCATCCGGTCCAAATTAATGGCGGTCGATATTGACGGTTTATTTAACTAGCATACAAAAAAAACCCCGTAGACTACAGTGGAAAGAACATACTATTCACGTTTATCCTACACAGTCGCTTGAAAGCGTCAATTCACGCTGTGTTCTGTCTCCCCTGCCCCAAATATCTTTTGTTAACCGCCTAACAACCTCCATATGTTATAAAATATGAACTTTAGTCTCGACACTGATCTTATAAAGCAAACTGACATCAAATCTTCGTACGGAGTTTTCAGCATCACAAGAAAATTGCCCTGGAAGTGGATGCTGATTACGCAACTATCGCGAATTGTTATAACGGCTGCTTGCCAGTATTATGTATTTTATTAGGAAGACAAAACTATTGATATCGTGTAAAGGTTTTGATAAAGAAAAATTAGATGCAGAATATTCGTGATATAATAAGTGATCACTCCATATTTCCTCAGTTAACTCGTGTGATCATGTTCTTTTTCCTCTCCTTGCAAACATCCGTTATGCAAAGGAAACTTCCGCGATGAATGGACGCCAAGTTGTCTGTACTGACCGAACAGTTTGCGAGATTTTCAACTTTTGAACGCTTTCGAGCAAATGACTAAATCATGCACTGGAGTCTATCCAATTCTCCAACGGATTTTGGAACTTCTCGTCCTCCCCGCAAAACCGATTTATTTGATCATTTTCCCGACGGTAGTCACATCAAATACAGGCGAAACCCTTCGAAAATGCATTTGCACGTAGTTCCCGGCGTAACGTTGAAATATTTGAAACACCGGCTCTTACAAAACCTTGTGAAAGGTTAACCGGCATAACATTTCA
Source organism: Paragonimus heterotremus (assembly GCA_013368495.1). NCBI lineage: Eukaryota > Metazoa > Platyhelminthes > Trematoda > Plagiorchiida > Troglotrematidae > Paragonimus > Paragonimus heterotremus. The sequence goes on along the minus strand of LUCH01000951.1, from coordinate 145,383 downwards.
TGTTTTGTACATAATCTGTGAAACAAGCGAACTGTTTTCTTCACTGGTGCGTTCAACGAACTTTGTAAACCGCAACTCTCTTCTCTGTGACCGCGTCCTCTTTAGCCGGTAGATTTTGTGTCTTCAGTTCAGTTTCCAGGACGGGACGGCTTCAGCCAGAAATTGTCCAGTTTCTTGCACCAGTGAGCTTCTGAGGGCGCCCAGTGCTGCGACAATAATGGGAAGTGATTCCTCACTTCCGTGAGTTAGTATTAGGGCTATCAGATAAAAGCCGAGGAGTTAAAGCTATCAGTGCCATCAGAACACAACAGGTTCACAGCTACCAACGATACACAGATTTATCCTCCCATTGAAATGACGTGGAACAAGGGTTAAAAGTAAGACCAATGAGGGTTTGATTCCTATAACCTGTGCTTTCAGATGCTAAGACCATCTTTGTACATAAAATAAAAGAAACGAATAAGATTTAAAAGAGATAACAATAATGGCAAATAGAGATGGAAAATTGACTAACTTAAACCCACGGCAAGGAAAGTACTTTGGAAGCTCATCCAAACGAAACCCTCACAACAGGTCCGGGAAGAAGGGTGGCCAGCACTGATCTAGTTTTCTTTTGAACTCTGTCACGCCATCAGAGGATACT
>LUCH01000951.1:113596-143535 GCA_013368495.1 Paragonimus heterotremus | reverse complement strand
TTTCAGGACAGCTGATGTGAGAATTATTGGTCGATAGTTACCCACCTCGTGCTTCTTACCCCCCTTATGGATGGGTATAACCTCTGCCTCTGATGGCCATCTGTAGGGTAAGATTGAACAATATGGTGAGAGGTTTCTGTAAAACACCACTGGGAGGTCTTAGTATCACTGCATGGATACAGTCCGGCCCCACCGCCTTACTCACGTCTAGCTTATCCAATCTATCCTTAACCTCCTCCTCTCTTATTTCAACTTCCTCCATCATTGGCTCTTTTACAGCCCCTGTGCTGAGTCCCACTGTGGTGGATTCAGAGTCCGGTATATGTACTGCCTCAAAAAACCGGCGGAAAACCTCTGCTTTCTGCAGTGGTGATTCGATAATATTGACGTCAGTACCAACAATGCTACTCAGTCCTCTCCTAATGGCCCCTTTGGCCTGGACATAGCTAAAGAAGGCTTTAGGGTTCCTGTTATGGTTCTCTGCCAGATTCATTTCAAACTTTCTCCCACATTCTTTCTGTACTTCAGTATACCTTTCTCTAGCCGTCTTATATTGGCGAAACCATATGTAACCTCTAGAGTGTTTGTACACAGCCCAGGCCTTCTTTTTATGTCTCATCGCCTTTTCGACCCAACTCTTCCACCACAGGGGTTTGCCCTTCTGTCTGCTGCGTCGTAGTGATGCATGTGTGCCAGTTAGTAGCATAAGTTTATCTTTAATCATGGCCCAAACTTTGTTGAGATCATTGGTACCATGACAATCTATCTAGCTCAACTTTTTCGCATCCGACCTTAGTTGTTGTATATACATGCCTTTGAGGGATCTACGATATTTGACAAGGGGGAGCGTGGGCACAACTAAACTTCAGACTATGATTCCATGTTAATTCTTGTCCAGGGGTGTTTCGACCTTCAAGTCCGATACGTCGTTGGGATTTCTTGTAATAACAAGATCTAAAACTGTAGCAGTTTGACCTTCCCACCACCTAGTGACCACATTGACATGTCGAAGTAACGCCTTCTCGTTTAGAATGTTTAACAATGCTTCACCAAATGTACCACTGGCAGCATGCATCAGTCTCCAATCCAATTCTGGAGCGTTGAAATCTCCTGCAATGAGGAGCCGTTGTGACGTGCTCGTTTGTCTTCTAAGAACACTGGGTAGTTGCTCATACTTCTGTCGAGTGGACGGGGGATTTCTGTAAACGCACAAGAGCAGCAACGTTGTTCTGCCGTCTGCCAAGGAACAGCTTAATAGCTGAACATTTCCCACATTAAACCCTCTCCTTGGCGCTGCCTATAATGCGGCGACATCAACAATAGAACATCCCCACCCATTCTGACATCTTGTCTATCTACCCTGTGGATCGCATATCCCGGTGGGCATATATTATCGACGAGCATATCCTCCTGTAACCAGGTCTCGGTAACGACATCCCCCCCACCTAGTTCCCCTGGGAACTCACTCTATTTGTTCCCCAGACTGCCAGCATTAGTATGCAGCACTCTCAGGGACTTCTCAAGGACTACACAACCACCCCTTGTTTCAATCTCCTTGACTCGAGGGGTGGCGTACGGCTCACGATTTACACCTGAGCACTCCCCGTTTTTCGCAGGAGGATGACCAGTCATTCCTAGCTTCAGGCCAAACGACCCATGCTCTTTACGTTGAGTTGTTTTTACAATGGGGGTAAATTTTCCGTCTGTCTCTCCGTTCTCCTGTCCCACGAGTAAGCGTGTCAACCGTACCCGTGGCACCAAATCTTTAATGCACTGTTGCGGCGCAACTGGTGATCCACTACCACTGGGGCGGCTAGTGTTCTTCCACCCAGGCGAGTCGTCCGGTGTTACCGTGACTCGACCTCGTGTGGCCTTACATAACTGTCCTGCTGCCGCCAGGAATCTATCTCGATGCTTGAGGTTGGCGAACTCAGCCAACATAGACCTAGGACTGTATGTATTACCCTGTCACATGCCCAGTCTCATTACTCGTTTAACAGCTACATGCTCAGGATTATTTACCTGTCTTAGGGGGTTCACCAGGTGAAATCTCATAGCTCTTTCTCAAGCTTTACCCTCTTTCATAATGGGTTCGCGGATGCCTCTGATGACGGCATTCCTATTTATACCAAGGGCTAAGTCCCTTTCGGTTTCTAGCCCCAACACAGCTTTGACCAAACGCCCACTTTGGTTATGGACCTCCGTAACTCTCTGCTCTTGTGCTTTCATCCTGGAACAAATACCTTCAACCAGCCCCTCCAGTTTCTCAAGTTCTTTTCTTCCTCTTTCTACATGGTCTTTGATCGATATCTAATTACTCACTATTTCGTCTTCTTTCGCGCTTCACTTACTGCCTATGTCCCTTCTTACGACAGCCACTTTCCTACTCATCCCGCTAACGGCGGGGACATTTAATTCAGCAGTTTCATCTTCTAACTTATTGACCAAACCCTGCGAGTGGTCATGCCTTGTGACCGCCTTTCTCCCTTTCTTACCGTGAACTCCATCAGAGCCGTTCACCACGTTGCCACGTTCCCCCTCAGTATTCGGAAGATTCGGTTCATTGCCCCTCACTCTCCGTATGCTATCGTCTACCTCGTTGTGTACAACAGGCAGAATGCTACTACCAGCGTCCTCCTCCTGGTTTACTACAGTGTTCTCAACAGAACCACAATCGTGCAGTTGACCTGTGCATGACCCGCAAACCCAAGGCACCTCCTTATGAACCACATACAATTCATAAGCCCATTTCGAGAGCTTGCTACACCGACGGTGGAACCACTTCGCACACCCATCACATCGTGTACTCTCGGCACCGACATCCAGGTAACACTTGTTATTGCCGCAACCGTCAACTTTCAGGCTGACTACCTGAACACCTTTTCCTGGACCCATGCGAGAGATTTCCTTAGTATTGGTTAAAGAAAATGGCTGGGGAAAAATAAACACCTCAGTTGGAAGGAAAAAACCAAATGTACCGGCATATATGTGGCTCACTTGGACAGTAAATCGTCACACAGCACTTTTGATAGCTCCCACACCGTTTGCTAATGCCTCTGGTGCCCCCAAGTTGTCCCAGGTGCTTCGAATACGTGGGAGCGATGTTGCAAATTTCAGTCTCCAATCCACAAGGATGGCATTTTCTATATTTTTATGAATATTTCTAACGAAGTCCTGAGCTTTCTCCAGATGCGCAATCCCAATAATGATTATTCCTTACCCACGCCAGAAATGCAAACATTGCGCCAAGTGACTTAATTGCTTAACTATATGTTGCTGTGTATTGCTTGTAGGTATCCGCAGTGATCACGCACATCGGAACGTGTCTCTTACAAATACTCTGAGAAATATACAATATTATTATCATTATGATAAACCCATCCCAACATCTTTAATATATTCATCCGCGCACCTTCTTCAATTCCTCTATGAAACATACTATGTGTATAATCAGATCAATTGTCTCTCTAACGTCGTATCCAATATGTGACGTGTCTCAACAGGGATATCTCCTTGACCCGCACTTCAGAGGCCAAGGTGAACTTTAAAAGCGGCCATGTTTGTTCGCTCAAGATCCACTCCAGCCCCAACCATACCACCCCACTCTGGTCCAGTCAGGTCCAGTACAACACCCGACGCGGGCGGCCAGGCACGACGCTGACCTAGCCGTCTAGCATAACACCCGGCAGGAATCGTTCGATGGAGTGCTTGGTAAAAGTCTCCAATAGGATCAACGGTTCTGACTCTGTCAGCACCGCCAGTATCTGTGACAACAACACAACCTGTTTCATTCTTTGGCATAGCTAATGGCGACAAACTCTGCCACAACAACCAGTCGGGTTTCGTCAACCATCTCTAAGCAACGCATCAAGAAGAATGACCATTCGCTGGTGCACAGCACTTTGGACAACACATCCTGCTTTGACACCGCCACGTGAGCTAAACAACGCGCGGTTCTACGGCAAGCATATTCAATTCCAAGGTTTGTATAGCTCTATCCAGCAGATGGAATGTAAAAAACAGATCACTCACTTCATTCCGTCCGTCAGTCAAATTTCGTTAACTTTCTCCGTCACGCGTAATGATTCATGGTTATCAGCCACTTCGGCTGCGCTACTGGATTCCGATAGGTCTCAACATTTTATTAAAAACCTTTTTGTTTTCCACATGTATATTTCGTACACTGCCGCTTATGTGTTATATATACGCATTTTTGTGGGCGTTATCTACCTTCTACCCATAAGTCGCTTTCTCGCCAACAAAATCAGGAAACGCAACGTCCTTGGACGTGCCTTCAAGTGTCGTCTCCATTTACGGCTGCCTGGCAATAGGATGTTTGTGAAGCAGGGGCTGCTCCTCCTAATTCTGTGTTACCCCTTACCGAAGTGCTCCTGAGGTCGACAAACCGCTGGACGCGTCAATACTTCGGCAGGCTCGCAAGTTAAGCTTGAAGGTCGATAACTGACGGCTGATGACCACTCTCTTCCTTTTTCTATGACCGCAACCATTGCTTGTTTTCATTTTTCTGGAAGTATGGCTTACCTCAAGCGATGCTGAAAGAGAACCGCCAACGGTAAGGATACTTTCATCGCTGGTTTACGCGGCCAAGGCAGACAAACACCGTCCGGGCCGGGGAGCTTGTTGACAACGGTCATTTTCAGCTCACGTCCCACTTCCTCCATGGTAAACGCTGTTTCATTCTGTCATGGCCCCACACCATCTAGCATGTCACCTCATGGGAACAGACTGAATCACAATACCAATCCATCAGCCGAGGTTCTTCCAAGGCCACAGAAATATTCTTACGCTCTTCCGCTAGTGTCACGACTTCCGCCATCGGTCTGGTGCGTCGACGGATATAGGTCTAACCATTTTTTGGTGTGCAACCTGGTCCACTGTCAGCCTTTCGTAATACTGTTGGCGCTTTTCAGCCTCACGCTGCGACATTCGTTTCTTGATGTTCGGCGCGCACCGTAGGCATCGTGAATATGCCGGGCGGCTTGCCCGTTTCCAGCTTCTACGTCTATGGACAACGCGCGGTTTGACATCAAACCAAGACATTTAATATGGGGACAACCTCAAAGTGTCGATGCAGGACGTACAACGAGAGCCAGGTGGTTGTCGCTTACTTGCGCCAGTGGGCTTTGGTCGCAATCGCGTTATCGCCCCACGCAAAAGTGCGTGCGGCCCCTTTCATTTTTTTAATGGAAACCGTCAGATAGTCCGCCGAAACCTAATGGTCGTTTCCTGAGATTCATCTCTTGCCCACAACATGTCCAGTAGCGTAAGATCACCTCTCTAGATTTGAGACAAAATATCCACGCCGACGGTACCGTATTTTATCGTGGATGACACGAAATACAATTTTGGATGGCATCCAGCCTTTGGTATCGCGAAAGCCGCCATATCTAGATGTAAGAGCAGTTCCCCGACGAACGGTCTATATCTAATGGCTTGAAAGTGGTTGGTCACACCGGAGATATTTAGATCGTCAAGCTTATGACAAAGAATCTCTCGAGGTTGGCGGTATGTTACAGCCGACATAACAGTTGTTGGATGCTATCTATACTCCGCACCACAGTCCTTCATAAGTGCCCTTGAGCGGGTCCGACTAGCGCCAGAATGGGCGGAATATCCCTGCAGATATGAGGCTTTTCACCCTCCACTTGACGTCCATAAAAACTAGAGCTGCCCGAAATGTCTTGCGTGCGCCAACTATTCGGGTTAGATGGCACGCCAAACCTTCGCTTATTTCAAGTATCCAGACAGTGGGCATCGACATAAGGTATGGAATGTGAATGTAGAGCGCTAGGGTGATTAGTGTAATAAAATGATTGCAAAGCCACTTGATAATAATAATGGTATACTTCTCAACGTAGTGTGCAGTTTCCCTTAAAATGTGGTTGTGTACCTCTGCGTTGACAGACGACGATATTTCTTTTGCCGGTGCCTCACGAGTTACTTGTACACTAGGCTAAATAAACTTATGTTTTTGGAAGTATTCCACGTGTCCATCACTATTCACTATTCGTCGATTTTGTCTGTATAAAAATGTTACCAAAACGCTTCGCCATCAGCGCGGTCTACGAATGAAAACTTTCCGTGAGAATGTTCGGAGTTAATTACACACAAATCCACTATCTCCTATCCTGTTGTCCACACCTGGAAAATATACACTTTTGATCGTTGGGTAGTATATTTAATAATTGTAAAAGCAATTCATGCTCGAGGCACAAAAACTTTTCAAATTTAGTGGTCACTCCGTTGGTAATGTCCACAAAATTTAGGTTGCACAATCTGGCGGAGGAAGATGACCAAAACTGACAGGGTGAGCAGCACCATGGGCTGTTTTCAAAAGGTGAGTCACCTCACGAGTTGAGAGGGCCTGGTAATGTTTGACCGCATCACTCAGCTGATGAGCCAATGGCAGTAGTAGTAAGTGTCAAGGACGACATTCCGTCGACACAAAACTCTAAACTCATACTGCTCCATCTCCTGGAAGAAGTTGCACGACGGATAACAGTAAACAAGTGATCCAATTACCAACACAAGGCCGGATCGGAAATCCAAACCACTCATGGAGATATTAAAGAAAATGGATAAATGGACAATCTCGACAGTTTCAACAGTCGATTTTCATCTAAGAAATGCATTACAAATTGACGCAGAGCAGACTAGTGAGTAAGTATAGTGTTACAATTCGAGAACCTCACTCAGTAGGCTTCTTTCGAGAAGAGGCTGGAAACAACCGCCAGCGGTGCCCGAAAAATAATGCAGTTGCACCGGATTTTGCGTGCTTGAAAGTTAAAAACGGAACATGCTAAATGATATTTTTAAGGCGATGCGAGTGGATACGTGGTTCGTCTTTTGGCTGACTAAAAACGTGCAATTGTCCACTACACCGGTAGCAGCCTTTCAAAACTTACACACGAAGTCACAATAGACTTAGTAGCTAACCTTGGTAGAAATCAAAATGAACTGGAAGTCCGCTAGTTTCCACTTATACCACGTTTTTTCAAAGTTCGTTTTTCCCATTTTCTGCATTCTTTAATGAGCACCAGATTCCACAGATGAAAAGCACTATGGCGTCGACTCAGTTTTCTCAAAGCGGTTAGAACATTTGATTGCCCGTTGTGTAGTTGGCTGACATGCAATTTTTATGTCTCACACAGTTGCAAAGAGGCATATGGGCGCGAAGTGATAGTTTCACATTTTCCAAGAAATTTCAGGTGCGAACTTCAGGATAAAAATAAGGAGTTTATTTTGCGCAGTAGTTGTGTTGCAATGATAAAAACCGGTCATATTATCATCTTTGTTAGAAAAAAGTTCTGCATTTTTCTCAACGTAAAAACATCATGTTGGTTTTTGCAACTGATTCTACATCATGAAAATGCCTTATTTGTAATTTGCCTGATGGAAAACATTTCCATTTTACACAATGGCTTAATTTTGCGTAAATGTAAGATACCTGAGGTTGAAATTCACGATCGCATTGCGTCTGCACTGCAGTTCACACCAAGTAATAGCGATAACCTGTAAACTGACGCTATTACGTTTGTCGTTTAGCTGTCCGTCCGAAGTATAAACACAGTGACTCCTGATCGATAGTTTGGGGGGAATCCGGCAATAAAACTTTATGAATCAAAAGTATTGCACACAACTTAATCAGATGACCTTTCTGTCTTCGGTCCATACGGATCGGTGTAAACATGGATAATATATCCCACCTTATGACTGAAAAGCTGTGCACTCCCTGGTGTACCGTCTACTGGCTACGTACAAATGCAGCTTGTCATTTGTTGACAAGCCGACATCCGCCCATCTGAAAGCTACCGACCCACTCTCCGACGTTACATTTCTCCACCACCAACCCTGCTAGCTCGGGAAGTGATATGCGAAAACTCATCTATTATGAAGTACATATGGAGTAAATTTAGCAATGAAATGAGAGCTGGTAGCAATATTCAGCGCTTTAAAGACGGATTGGGTAGCTATCTCACGTTACCAAACACAATGTTTATCTTCAGACTTTATGTTTACTCTGATGACCTTTCGAATGTGAATGAAGAGAAAGTTGGCCATCAGCTTTACAGAAGGTATATGTTCGTTCTTGCTATGGGGCTCCCTTCGAAAACAGCTTGCTTGAGGCAATTTTATGTGTCCCTGTTATTTACTCACACCCCATCTAGCATATGGTCCTTTGTATGATGACGAAGCCGTTGATAAATCAACATCATTATATTCATGTGCGTTGTTGTGCATGCATTACCCGGTTGGCTGGAAGATATGAAATTAATGCCTATTAGTAAATCCAGCCGAACGAACTTATGCAGGACTACATTTAGAACGCATACATACAAAAGGTTTATAATCCATGTATACGCTTTTCCATATATATACCCACTTGTGATAATCTATTCATCCTGATAGGCTTTCAGGCTATGACTAATGGTAGCTAGCATTAACGAATTGCCAGAAGTCATACAAAATCCCCAGAGAGGTCTGCGACAGAGTATTTCACCCTTACGAGATTGCATTAAAACACTGATTTTTTTGTGTTGCCCCCTCGATTCAGAGGCGTCTTGTTAAACACCTTTCAGCCAATTCGATGGAATGTGGCTTTCAGTAAGCCTTTTCCGTTGGCAGATTTTACGTTTGTTGTATTTTACAATTAATTTTTGGCTTGTGTCGCCTGTACTTATTTGCAATGTTCGCGGACATACGAACGTGCTTCTCACAGATATGCTGAAAAAACAAACATTGTTATTGTTAATATAAGACTACAGTAGTTCAAACTGACGCAAGAGAGGGGATTCTGACCGGGATTTGTTCTCACAGAGGGAAGTGGGGCCATCAACTGGTTACCAGTATTCACAAGCAGGTGACGGCATATGACACTACAGTGTATGGAACTTTTAACCGCCCCTGCACCGTGTAGAATTCGGAGCCAATAACGAATTGATGCTAGCACGCTGGCCTTCCAAACGTACCCTTCCTTCCTAAGAAGTTGGCAGATGAAGGTATCTGTCATATGGTGTTTTGTGGGCAATACAACAAAGAATTTTGGGTCGCACTTCAAAGCCAAATAATACGATCTCCTGCCCATTAGGAGGACACTCCTATTTACGACTGGAAGAAATTAATTAAGGCGACGCAGAATTAAAGCCTCCGTCTTCCCGCGAACACACCATTCAGACGAAATTTTTATTTCACCCGGAAAGGCTTCAAGCTGCGTTGGTCGCACAACATCCACTTCGGTTGATCATAGCTCAACCGGCGTAAAACGACCTACCTTACTCGCGACCTTCCGGTGACTGGTATTCATTAAAATCCAATAAGATTCAAACCGACTCAAACAAGCGATGGCTTTCAGCCGTTTATGTCATTCAGGATACTTGCAACAAAATGACAGTAATGCATTACGCTCGGTCACAACATTTACTCATAATGCAGCCTTTTTTAGCGCATCACCTTCCACAAATTTGATGGGTCTAAATACGCTGTTTCATAAATCCGGCAGTTGTCTGTGGAACTCTGAACCACGCAACCACTCTTGTTCATACTGCACGCTTCCCACTCAACCTAATGCTATACCTGTGTGATTGGCACAAAACTGTAGGTGCCTCAACTGCCGTGGACCCGAAACATCAAGTGTGTATGACGGTTTGTTTGCGACGAACTTGATGAAACGTGTGTCAGTACTGTTGACATAGTATAACACGACCATCGAATCCACCCAAAAATTCACGTCATCGGAACAAGCGTTGAAACATGGGCGTATTATTTGAAACATACGAAGCACAAGTACGGCTGCGGTCAACTCGACTCGAGAAATGAAAACCAAATTGAGAGGTATTACTCAAGATTTCGAAAACATCAGCTTAAAGAACGTTCCTCGCCGCCGTCACAAAAGCAAACTTAAGCAAACGCACCACATTCCACTTGGGCAACGTCACAAAAAACGTGCAATTTAAAAACATTTTCAACGAATTGATTGGGTCTGTATTTCGCCAAGTCCTCCCAGAGGTTTTGATCAGTTACGCCACTCTGAGCTATCATATGTGTTGAGTGGGTCTTTCTACCCCAGCCTTTTGCGGCACAGCTGTTGTGTCAATAACTTTCCCGGCAGTAGCCATGGAACAGAGAATCCGAGAGGATCGTACGAGTTAGAGATGGCAGAGAAGACACCTGTCCTTTTGGCTGGTTTCTCGGGCAGTCCGAACATTAGAGTAGATTGGCCTGCTTAGGCGTCCCACCTGATACCCAACGTAAGTTTTTACAGTAACCTGTTGTATCCTATTTATCTCACATTCAGAGCGTGCTTAGAACCAGACACCATCAAGAACTTCGCCGCTTTTCGACTGCCATCTGATCAAGCTAAATCCCCTAAAAATAAAAATGTCGTTAACCTGTGGACAAAGCTGGTTGTCCTGGGTGCATCTGGCGAGGAGTAGAGACAGTCGTTAGCGCACAATTCCGTAGGGACGGCTGGGTACATGCTGTCCACAAACGTATGCCTGAATGTTTCCGCTGTTTTACTCAGTGTTGGGTTCTCAAGAAAGGCGGATGAAGCAAACGAAAATATATGTACTGCCACCCGATATTCCATGGACACACTGGTGAAGTCACCATGAGGCCACCAAAGTGTCTCCAAAGAGTCACGGCCTGCTTTGGGTACAGGGGCTTGCAAATACACTTCCTCTGTATCTGCTGCAACTGCAACAGGATAATTTCTAAACCACAGCTAGGCATCTGAAAACCAAAGCGGACGTTTCCAGTAACAAATCTGAGCAGAGAAGTCAGAAACAGTTTTTGCACGATGTATCGCTCAAATACAGTCCGCTGCATCTCGTCAGGTACATACTGCGGGCTGAAGTCAGAATTAAGATAATTCACAAGGAAACAGCGTCATCGATCGTCCGACACCTGTTGACTTGTCGACCCCAATTGAACCTAACGGAGGCTCTTCGGATACGTTACGCAATAAAAATCGGATGCTTCTTTGGTTCGAGTAGGCAGTAGTAATTAGCACATGGAAGTTACCCATCTGCCTACAGAGAGACTTGTTCGTCAGTGCGAGATTGACCAGGTAACTGATGTGGATGGGCGTGTGTGAGTGTGTACTTTGTAGGTGTTGATTTTGTTGCTCACCCTCACAACTTCTACTGAACTTTGCTATATAAACCAACAGAATGCAGTATGAACCTGATTGGATGCAGCGAACTGCACTCGAGAGATATATTGTGCAAACAACTATTTCTGAATTCTCTGTTCACATCTGAAAATGGAAAGGCGAGGTCCTATACCAGTAATAACTAATCATCCGAAGATTCGCAGCGATGCGTTGCAGCGCTGTCAAGTGCTACCTGAACTTCGCCACTTCCCGGAGTTAAAGACAGGGTGGCGTAGCACATACCATTTCTCGACAAGCTGGTCAGACTCAACATTCACAGGTGCCTATTTGACATTCCGTTCGCTAATGTGAGGCCACATTGGAGCAGTATATCACAAATATAGTTCTTCATCACGTAGCAAACAGTTTCGTGAAATTGCAAACAGTTTAGAGCCATGTTTCGATTGAAAGATGTTTCAACTTGGTATGCGGCCTACGAGCGCGTGAGCGGGCAACGGACTAACGGTTCGTGGAAAGGTAGATAACAGAACGACGTTCAAATGTTCCCAATGTCGGACTACAAAATATGCGAAATTAATGCGAATCTTCCCAACCAACTCAACCGCCCAATGCTAACATATGAACACAGAAGGAAGACAGGCCTCCGGACAGAGTCACTTTATGTCACTCAATCCGAAGAAGACACGGCCAGAAACTAGACTATATTTAAAGGGCTCGCGGTCGATCAAGAATATATTCAGAAAGCGGACCAGACAAAGATTCACACAGTACAGTGGTGTCTCAATTAAAGGACGTGCTTGTGGGCGGGGCGCCAGAATTTGGCACAGAGGTTGAGGACGCACGTGATGGGTGACGTGGCACATAACTGTGCCGACCATGAGGGTCACTACAATCAGTAGCTAGTTAGGCCACTGCGAAGTCAGATAGAACGGTATTTTCGGGGAATTGAGTTCATCCACGATAGAAGATTAAGAAACCTCCACGGCCCTTCACGATAACGGAAAAACGAAATGACCGCTAACCGGACGGAGACGATTATCAGCAGCCGTTAAAGCCGACTTGTTTTTATTAGAATAGGATTCTGCACCATTTGTGCTGTCATTAAACTCGTGGTTTTATATAAGTTTAAAGTGTTCCACAATGGAGGAATCTATTTGATAGGTTCAGTCCACGGAAGCGCTTGATTTAACGTCTCCACCCAGTGGACCACAAATCATCCAACCAAGCAGGGTCGTAATCGTGTATGGCCGTTTCAGTACACGGGTTATTTGATCGAGCACCCAGCGTGCTGCTGGGACACCACACCAAATCGGTATATTAGCCTCTCTTTGATCGATCTCTTCGGAGTTGATTTCCCTCAAGCGCTGGAACCGCCCACCCACATCTCCCAAGTGTGCCACAGGTACGAACGGCAAATCCTTTATGACGTAAGCCTTGTCAACATCAACGGCCTTATCCACAGACAGTTAAACTGCTTGAATTTTGTTTTGGAACCACGGATCGTCGTGACTGTAAGGCACGAATGAATTGTGGCAACTCAATGTCTTTCAATAGAACTCTGAAGAGAGTTGTGTCTGAACGGCCGTCATAGGAAGCCTAAGTTCCATCAAAGCCTGTCAGAGTCTCCACACACTTCAAAACCACCTCAAGTCATGCGCAGTTACTACCGGGGCCCGGCCTGTTACTGACTGTACAGTTACTGCACGACAGCTATCGTATCGTTTGGCCACTGGGAATGTGCAGTCGGTGGTGTTGCCGCCCTCGGCAACCGTCTTCCCCGCGCAGGTTTTTGTCAATCGGAAACCCTATGTGACACATTAAGGCACATGAGACACACGCCCAGTCAGTGAACACCAGATCACCGCCTGGGCACACAGAGCCTGAGGAATCCAAGACATCTTTTAGGATTGCGTGCATGTCCGCAAAAGTCACAACTCAGAAGACACGATTTTGTGGTGGTAAAATTCGAAGTCTTCACTAATTTCTGCTTTAACTCTCGCCCTCAAGTTACACTTGAACAGATCGTATTGCGAGCATAACGACCATTCTTTGCAATTCGTCCGAATATGTCTCGCGCCACCCCCGTGCCTTGTGAAATGAATTCGGTGAACCCGGCACACGTCGGCTAGCGCCCCTGCGAACTGATCTGGTCTGCCTTCTTAGCCGACTCAAGCTGTAAGCCGATTTTGGCTCCTTCACAATCTGTCCTAGTGTACCCAAAGGACAAATAAGTTTTGCAGGCTATCAGCTTAAGAGGAACACTACAATTTTTATGCCAACGGACACTCGTGCCAGCCCGCTAGTAGTGGTTGGAACATGTCCAAATTCCCTTAGTAGTTCGTCGATCTGAGATCTTGCGACATGATACGGCTGTTCATGAGGGGGTTACTGTAGCCCTATAGCTTTCACGCACGTCACTGATGATAGCAAACTTATGCAGTTCTCACTTGCCTCGCGAACTCTTCCCTAGCAATAATTTTAAAAGGCAAGCACCTGATGACCGTAGTCTGTCACTCTAGCTTCATTATGAGGCTCAAACCGATTCGGAAGCTTGCAGCCGTTGATCAGATCACCGTCAAAATAGAACAGCTCCACCTTCGGAAGATCCGTGAAATTAACAGATGACAAGGGTGATTCCGCTATAGTAACTCTCCGAGGGACTTCAAACTTAGAAGGAGCAGCACAAGCTTGATTCTGGTAATTCGTCACGTGCTGCTAGACGGACTGACTTGCGGAATTTTGTGGGTCAGCTAGCGGCAGTCTCTGACTTTGTTCCTGGCCTAAATCGAGGGTCACTTTTAGAATTCTCAATGTACCGTCTGGATATTACCAATCGCTCCCCAGCTTGCATTAAAGTTTTCTCCAGTTCCAACTCTCTGGCTAAGTGCTCCGCCTTCAGCGTATAAAAAAAGCCGATTGGGCGCAGACATTACCTGTAATACTAGCCCCGACGTTGGAAGACATGCCTACCATTGCTAGAGCGACTACAAATGCCATCAAACTGTGGGAATTACTTCTATTCCGGCACATTCCTCCAAACCTCTGGGCGTTGTGACAATCTTGACGGGCGTGGTTTAATTATACAACAAGTGATTTTGATTTCCAGGATTAATGAGTTTTGTTACGACCGAACTGTGTTCGAAAAGCGCTTAGCAAAACAACGACCACCGAAGTCAGAACGAGCCGTCCGTAAGAGTTTCTAATATGCTGTTTCGTAAGCACTAGGACGTGTAAGAACAAACGGCCTCATATCTCATCCGTGACGGCCAGTATCAACAATAAAAGTTTGCCGCAGATCAAAACTCGACTGCCAACGAGTCCCCTTAATAATGTTAACGAAACGAAAAATGTTAGCCCCCTGTAAAGCATGCCAACTGGGGGCAAATACCTCACACAATGGTCCCTAAACGAGTGATGCAATATGTACGGATGAGTGAGCATGCTTGGGTGAGAAAATTAACAAGCAGCCGTATACGAAGGGGCAGGATAAAATATTTAGGTATCAAAACGTCTGGGAAGAATTTTCAAACAGGTTCATTGGAATGCAACGCTTGCATCATCTTGTTTGGAGCTCGGCTTTTCTCTTTGTCTTTGAACTTCTTAACTGCTCGGAAAAACTTCTTTGAGTATGAATGCTTCGTTATATGGTTATAATTCACCTTTAACCTGTTCGGCATCAAACTCTGATCCGTTTCCCGGAAGCGACCTGTTGAACGAAACTGGTGAAGTCCTCCATTTATCTCCTCTGACAACTTGTTCACTAGTGTCACGGCATTGTGGTTCACTCTTATTTTTGTTGTTTTGTATCGCTGTTTATCCTGTACGCAGTGCTCAACGTCTATGTGGAAGTTTATACTGTCTAATCTGAACAGTTTCCTGTGGGGTGCTTAACGTTTTATTTTCAGACTTTCCCACGGGTCACTGCTTCCAGTGATTTAAATAATCTATGGCAAGATTCCTGATGAGAAGCTGTTACACACTTGGGTCTACGTACATTGAAGTTATCCAACATAAGAGAATGGGAGAAACACTTCTCATACAGAAACTTTCTGAGGCCATGAGAACGACCCAGTCGCCTGAGGAGCTGCACGACGATTAACCGGGATTAACGCCCATAAGAAACGCAGCACGTTTACGGAGCTCACTGGAAAGACGGCAGAGCTGTTGATAAAGCCAAGGGAAGAGTTTGTTCGATAAAGCGAGTATCAACCAGCGTTTATTATCACCGATATCCACGGAAACCCAGGTTTATGTACAGGCAAGAACGTGAGGGCCAATGCCCCGGATCAACCATCTTATTTGAAAGGCCCAAATAGGTAGAATACGCGCAATTGATGGTTCCTTCCCCAGTTGACTGAGTACGATGAGAGAGAATATAACACAGCAGAAGCCTGAAAGAAGATGGGCAATGAATCGACGACCACCAAAGTTTCCACATCATCTTGGAGGGTAGCACGTGTCTCATCATTACTGAAGCTTGAAGAAGCGACCACATGGAGTGATTTGTCCGCTTTTATTCGTCCGACGCCGACGCCCTTTTAGCTGCCTATGCTCTCCAGTCTGCTGGAGGATGGTTTGCAGCTTTGCATTCGCAAAGGTTTAGGTGACACTTCACGCAGGAAGAATATTTTAGAAAAGGCCTCGGTCCACCCAAATTAGACAAGGTTTTAGGGAGCCGAGCATGGATCCTCTAGGCTACTTAGGATGATTCCAGAACAGCTGCAGGGTTACACACCTCTGGAGCGAAATAATTTTTGCGGGAATGTTTTGAGGTAGAAGAATAAGAAATTTCCATCAAGACAAGGCAGCGGACAAGAGTTGTTTTCTGCGTTTGGCCATAAAGCTAGTGACAACACAATAAGTAAGAAAAACCGTAACTATGGGAGTCAGAAGAACGGTCAATAGAGGTACTGGACGATGTGTCTGTTACCAGTTACGCAATCCCCGTTCTATGTCGCTGGCTTGATTAATTGTAGGCCAGGAGAGACCGAGTGTCCACACGAGCTCCTTCTGAGAGCAGAGGTCAGGGTTGTGCAACTGGTTGCTAGTGGCCTCAGGAACGGTGAACCTTCAGAACCTCGCCATCCTCTACCGATCCCTTGGCACTCAACAAATATCCTTCACACTGGCGGAATGATTAAGTTCGGTCAAATTGGCAACGCTCACGTTTGAACTCGTTTTTTGACACCCTAGTTACGGGTTTTCATATTTATTGTGTTGAATTAGTCTGACGATGAAACGCAGAAAACCAGTCTTATTCGCCACTTTATCAATCTCAGCACGTCAATGGGTATTTTCGATCAAATCAGCAGTTCGGGAGGAAGCTGGTAGTTTTTCCGCCACCACATGATACTTCACGTCTCTCCGTGTGTGGTTGGACAACCAATTGGATGAGGACAGCCACTTTTTGTAATTGTGGGCGCGTGAGTATATCCCGCTGGAAACACTGGTCTCTGCTCATAAGTGCGTGGGGGTCTGGGGGTCAGCCTTGAGTTTGTCTCATCGAAACGGAAGCGTATCTGCCACTTTAAAATGCGATCACGTGAACCTCTCCCTAAAGTAACGCGAGTTGCTCTAATGTCCATCCCTTTTATCCAACATTTCCTCACGCTCAACTTCCCGGGGAACGTCAGAGTGAACCTGAGTGATTTATTGTTAGTTCAACAACGCAGTCTACCAGCCGAAACTGAATCT
Organism: Paragonimus heterotremus; assembly: GCA_013368495.1. Taxonomy (NCBI): domain Eukaryota; kingdom Metazoa; phylum Platyhelminthes; class Trematoda; order Plagiorchiida; family Troglotrematidae; genus Paragonimus; species Paragonimus heterotremus. The sequence goes on along the minus strand of LUCH01000951.1, from coordinate 126,707 downwards.
GTTAAGCCCAGTTGAAGGATGATCTCAAAACAGCCTCGGCTTGTTCAAACGGAGAGGACATGGTCAGAAACTTAACCCACGAAACAAGTTTCTTCTGCCGGTATACTCTCTCCATTCCGTTTCAAGCGTCTCCCCCATTTTGAATAGTGCAAAAGTCTGCTTCATTTTCAGCAACTCCACAACAAAAATGGCGAGCGCTATACACTGATCGAAAGAGCTCAACTCCAACTACATGCTCGAGGAAGTCTTCTGTCACAACCGAAGCCATTTCTATCGCTGCCACGTGCAGTGCATCAAGCTTTTCAGAACTATTGCAGCTACACGTAGACGCGGCTTGTTTCCACCCATTGACGGTGGCAACCAAACTGACGGACGCGGGCTATCGTAGGCCACGGCCTTCTCTGAAGGGGTAAATGGAAAGTGTACGTGGTTTTGTCGAGGAAATGAACAAGATGACCTGGTTTAACTTGAGGCCTGTAGACTAAAAGTGGTACCATTTTGGGCGGCAAGGCCGAAAGAATCAGAAGGCATCGGTTGAAAATAACGCAGTGAGTAACCGGAGAGAACATTGGTAACACACGAAGTCGATGTGAGGACAACTGAGTTATAAATCGGAACGACAGCACGATAGAACGATAAGCGAGTGAACGCCGTGGGTCCTACGTTCGTGTTCGCGGGGTACTTGGCAGTAACCCGAATCCTTCAAACAAACGTTTTCGCATATACAAAGTTGAAAACAACAATGAGTATAAATTGCAATCGTAGCTCCAACGAGGTTGGCAACAAACAAATGGAGTTGACACAAACCTTTCCCCTAGAGGACAATCAGAGAGTTGGCTTAGACAGTCTAGCAGTGTTTCAGGTAGGCGGAACCGCAGACACGGGTATGGATGGTCCAGTTTACTACTTTTGCTCAGCTCGCGACTACGCTTGGGTGGGCGATTGAAATTGGTTGAGGGAGCATAGCGTGGAAGGCTGAAAGTCATAGGTAAGCAAGAGTTTTGGAAACAGGCAAGTTGTAATCGATCTAGTAGGATTGTTGCCTTGATGGCGTTCATCGTAGGCGGTCCTCGCGGAATTCCAGGTTTTCAGAGTCTCTTCTCGAGCCGCTGCCCCAGCGTCCCACATATATCATGAATGGTTAATTCGCGTTTCTAAAATGCTCAGTGATTATCAATGGAGACCGATAACCTCAGTGGGTCTATGCTTCTTTTGTGGCTGAAAGAATAATGATAGTAATAATAAGACTATTTCTTTTAAAAGCAACGGCTTGTTGACAGAATCCGATGTAGATTTTCATCTAAGACTGACCCGGTAAGAAAGTACAACAACAATGAAAACTGGATACGACGGTCATCCACAGAATCTGCGATTATGGTTGGCCTCCATGAATATCGACCACGCTTCATCTGCAGACCTGGTTCCAGGTTGGCGGAGTCGCAACCGCGGCCGAATCCATGCAAAAGCTAAGTACAATGGTAGCCGCAGGGGACATTACTGTTCACGAAGCAGCTTCCACACCTAGTGCCTCTAAAAACGCCTCCTCCAGTCTATCGGTGGAGGCAAACTGGCATTTTTCTTTGTACTCCAAAACGAAAGTTTTATCATGGCGTGTAGGTGCGCAGAACGGGTTTGTGTAAGATGGATGCAAAGGTCGACAAGGATCAACCGCAGGAATGAAATCGTGAGAAATAGTTGATAGACGAGCACCGACGTATGTTCGCTTCGTTTGTCCCCGTAGGGGTGGTCGATCGGAGTCGTCTCACATTTTGGGCCAACTGCACAAATTAGTTCGCAAAGTTGGTGGATCCTGGCTCGCGCTGAGAAACCATCTCTCCAGGTGAACGTAAGTAGTATCCATATAGCGAGGGTGGTATGTAGCTTGGCCTACCTCGTGTTTCAATTTCAAATTTTAATTTCAAATCCGGGACTTGTTGAAGGCCAGCGCTTGGTGACGTCCTAATGTTTGACTGGTGTGATCCGGAGGTTGGCCAGACTGCGTTTTCTCCCTATGCGGATGCTTTCCGTAGCGTTCTGAGGGTAGGGAAGAAAGAAACGGAGGACAAATCCAGGTTGCCCCGAACAGCAAGAGAAAATAATTTTTCGATTAGTACGAAGTAGGAAAAAGGTTGTTTCAACATTTGTCTAGCTCCGTTTTGAATACGTCTACGCTGGAATCCTCCGCGATCTTTGCAGGTAATTTGTTCCAGGAGTTGACTATCCCGTTAGTGAAAAAGTTAAACCTAGCTGCCAATCGTGATCTTCTTTACCTGCTAATAAACCTGTCTTCTCAAATCTCTGTCCCGACGTGTCACGAACAGACATGCCAAGGGACTGGTGCCGGTGTGGTAGGTAATTTCGTACACTTCAATAATGTCTCCTCATACCCGCCGGCGTTTGAGTGAGAATAAGTTCAACGAGCTTAGTCAGTCGTGGTAACTTAGACCCTTCATACCCTATACCATAAGTGTGGTGGGCTTTTGTTCTTTTTAGAGGAGAGCTAAATACTTTTATAGACACGGTGACCAAGCTTGAGCACAATATTCCGGGTGTGGTCGAACTATGGCCGAGTATAGCGGAACAACCACTGCTGGGCATGGTTTGGCGGCCGTAGATTTTGTTCGGTATAACGCTGTCCGTGCTTTTGTTGCGGCTGCAGTATACTGGGCAGTTTGAGCAAACTTGTTAGTGTTCTGGATACTTAAGTCTCTCGTTTACTGTTTTGCTGCATGTTCGACTGTCCATCCATGTGCATCCCTTATATACCTTATGGTTGACTAAGAAGCATCAACAGGGTTATGACTTTTGAGAACATTCAGTGGTAAATCCCACCTTAATGTCCATTCACAGATCTTCAGAGTGTCCTCCTGGAGGACGTCCGGGTCCAACGACTAGGTTGTCGGTCAAGTCATTTATGTATACCGGGAAAAGCAGTGAGGCCAGGACTGACCCTCGAGATACTCCACTTAACGGGTAACCCTTGTCTGACAGTACTCCTCTCACTCTCACCCTACACGAACTTTCAACTAGGAACGTGTGTATCCACCTGCAGATTCTACGGAAAATTCCAACTTCTCGCAGCTTCCAGCTCAAAAGCCCGTTTGCCCGAGTCAAAGGCTTTCTGAAAATCTGGAGAGCACACCTCGACCACTTCCCCTCTATCCAGTTTCTCTGTGACAGTGTCTAAGTACATCAGAAGATTGATAAGATAATAACTACCTTTAAGAAGGCCATGTTCAGGCGGTTTGGAGAATTGCTGCGCGCAGCGAACTGGGCAGATCCTCTCACGTAATATGCATTCAAAAAGTTTGCTGGTGCCACTAGTTAAGCTTACTGGTCTGGAATTTCCGACCTCTGAACGGTTACCATCTTTGGAGATGGGAATTATAGTGGCTTGTTTCCAGTCCCTCACAACTACCCCTGTTTCTGATGTGAGATTGAACAGCTGGGGAAAAAGCCACTCCAGCAATTTGACCGGAGGTTTTAGGATGGCCGGGTGCATATGGCCGGGTCCTGCGAACTTTGTACTGTTCAGTTGGAGTATTGCTCGCTCAACTTCGTGGGGCGCAATATCTCAATCCACACATGGCGACACCCACGGTGTTAGAGCAAGGCTCAGGCGCTCCATTGTCTGGGCGACACACACTTTGGAAGGATGCCATGAAGGCGTCCGTTATGCCCTTTTCAGTCGTTATAATCTCTCCGTTATAAGAGAGTGAGGCCCCAATTTCCCTTCTTAAAGAGGATCTGGACTGAGCATAATCGTAAACCTATTGGGGTTCTTCTTAATGTCTCGTGCTAGGTTAATCTCATAGACCAGACGAGCATTCCTTGCTATATTAATTGCTTCGTTTTGGGCTTTTTTGTATATTATGAAGGTTTTAAACCCTCTTTGCTGAATATGAGCCTTCCAGGCCATATACTTGCGTTGGAAATCTCTCTTGACCCTGGGGCGAACCAATGGCTTTCGACCCCTTCCTGTTAATTGTTTTTGAGGAACGTTCCTGTCCGTGAGAACCCGGAGGTTGTCAACGTAGTTTGCCCACAAACTATGAACGTCCTCTATGAAAACTGTTGCGTTCCAGGTCATTTTATCATCCTTTAATATCATATTATTATGGTCGATTCGGTGAAATGTTGCACTTTATGTGCCCGTTTTATCAACAGGGAACACTGGAACGAGAAATACATCTTCATATGATCGCTTTTTTTCGAGCGGTGTTGCAGTCAACATGTTTGCGATGTCAGAGTTATGGCGAATCATGATCAAATCTAGAGCCAGGGCTATCTGACCAGGTTGAGATCTCGTAGCCACTCTAACATGCCGTGTTAGTGTGAAATTGTTGACTAGGTTAGGCAATTTGTAGTCAAAACCTCTACCACTGGCAGATCCCAATCGCTAGTTGACTTAATGAGCAGTAAAATCCCCCAAAACAAGAATGCGATAGCTTGATACTGAAACCGACTGGAGTGATTTCATCAATGCTTCCTCTTCCTCTGGTTGCGCTCCCGGACTTCTATACACCCCGAAGACCATCAATGGGGGTTGACATGGTGAAGGCTGACGGCGGTTTGAATGCTCACGCAGCTTCAGTTGTAGTTTACGGGTGACTGTCTTATAGAGCTTTTGATCAACAATAGACAACCGCCTCCAACGGCATTACCAAGATCACCGCGATACCAATGGACCCCACGCGCCCAATCCCCCCATCCTATTTCTTCTTTGAGCCATGTTTCTGTAAGCAGGCAAATATTTGCGAAGTGAATCGCTGTTTGCAGTTCGTCCCTCTTGTTAAGTAGGCCGCATCCATTCACCAACATGCATTTCAGCTCCGGCGATCTGGCCTTCTGACTAATCTGCAGACTGGTAACATTTGGTCCTTTGGAGGAGACCTCCAAGGGATAAGTTCGTTCGTTTTGGATATGAGGATATGAGCCGGGCCGATTAGACCATTGTCCCCTGGGTAGTTGGCTCCCTTTAACTGTTGCATTGTTGTCTTGTTCTCTTGGAGCTGTGATTTGCTTCATGGCCCTGGTGTGTGTCGAGACGCTCGCTTTTGATTTCTGGTGCATCCGGCATCACCAAACATGGATCAGATTTGTGATGCATGGCTGTGGCTCCTGCGACTTTCATGCCTGGTGTCCTCTGAACCATCGTGTCGGCTTTAGTTAGCACCAGGTCTTGAATGTTGAGGTCTCGAAGTTCGACTGAGAGCGGTCTGGGACGGTTCGTTTTGTGCTAGGTACAGTACATTTACCAAGTCTGTGCGCTCGGCGTCACTTCGTCGCTGCGGGTAGTTCAGCGTTTCGCAGAACGCTTGGAATATCTCATCTTTCCTAGGATCACCTGTGTCCAGGGTTCTGTATGACCGGTTCGAAGGCGTGAATAATTATGTTCCTGCCCCTTTTTAGGGTGATCTCATAGGAACCTCGCGACTGTCTAACTGCACTAATGTGCTTTTGTAGAATGACCGTGACGTTACGCAGATGTGCCTCGTGTTGCACTATCCGTGTAAGCTCCGCACGGAAATTAGTCGGGCTTAGGGGTGCCCTACAATCTTCCACTATATGCCCTTTTAGTGTCAAACTGGTTGCCTTTCAAGGCCTAAAAGCCCTACTTGTAGTCGCCTTTTGTGGGCTCCTGGCATTCTTATTGGACTTTTGAAGTTTTTGGGACACCGAGATGTGGTTCTGAGGGCGTGTCAACGTTGGCGTAAGTGGCGTTGAGCGCACAAGTGGGCTACCTGCTGAGGTGGGGCCCACAGGCTGCTTGCTTTCGGCGCGCGCACACAGTTGCTCGAGGTTCCGTGCTGTTTAGTCACGGTTTCTGCAGGCTCAGAGTTCCGAGGTTGGCTGGTGGTTTGGTTTGAGGACCGGGTGCGGAAATTCTTGCTGTGTGAAGCACTTAGTACAGATTCCGATCTGTCTGAAAGATTAAGGGACTTTCTTCCCCTGGTCTTGCATTCTACACAGACCCAGCGCAGGCCAGAATGTCTGCCGTGCAATTTATTAAATTCTGTACCTATGCATGCACACGATTGATGACACCATCCATCACATATGTCACATTGAGTTGGGGCCACTACCTCTTTGCCAAACTGCTTGTTAAGACAGGGATTAGAAACTCGGGGCATATCTGTCTGGCTTGGATAACTCAATTTTTGACCAGTAAATGAAAACCAACCTGCAACCAACGGTAATTCGCTTTTAATATTCTTACAAGCTTTAATAACCAAGTGCGAGACGCTTACAGGCAAATGATAGCAGAACGGAGAGAGCAACTTATCTTCAAACTTCAATCGCGCTCGAAGTTTGAAGTACCTTACAAGATTAATGGCGCAACCACATGCCACAAAGGGTTCGTATTGGGCGAGTCGGTATGCGCTAGACCGTCGTCCACCAATGGTACAATGCTCTTCCTGAAAAACAGTGGAAACGTAATCCCAACAGACTTCGAACTAATGAAGAAAGTAGGGTTTGAAAATGCCATAAGGAATTAGTCTTAATTTAGTGTAGAACCAACGACAGCAGTTCGGAGAAGAGATACAAGCGCGAGGTGAACTCCAGGCTACTCCGCGGCACTAAAAATTACGTCAGGCAAAACGTGTGTAGAACCTTCAAGTGTGTTAAACAACGCCCGGAAAGGTACAGATCAAACTTTAGTGACCTAGAGATAACCACGGTCTGCCTGCTGTACGACTTGTGAAATTCTTCCCAAAATCCTAGTTTACACTGTACATAGGATGGAATGGATATTTACCTACGACCCGGCCGTTGTGTGCTGTCGTGTCTGTTTGTTTGCATGTTTGTTGGCCAGTGTGCGCCAACGGCTTCATGCACACTTCCGGCTTACTCGCTCGCTTGACGGTCGGATCCTTAAACTCCGCAGCTTTTTTTGCGTGCCAGTGTAGTTTAGCACTGCCTGAGCCCTACTGTAATTATCGTATAATATACGCTCAGTTTTCCGCAATTATTCATGTTCTTATTTCGCGTCTGGCATTTGTTGCGTATACCTTGGGAAGTGTTAATCTGGCGCACGTATGCACTGAAAGGCGACCTTTAGGAATAGAACAGCAGATTAGTCGTTAGGAGAATGGCAAGCATTCGGTGCGTGCCATCGGTTGTACGACTGTAAAAGGTGATACTTGGTTCGTTCCAGGCCTTCTATAGCAGGCATATACAGAATCCTGCGCAAAGAACAGACAATAAAACGCCATTGCTGCCGGATCCTTAGGGAAGCCGCATGACCGCTAGTCACTACAGGTCGTTGCCAACAGATACTGTGCTTTTCAGTTGTTAATGAAAACGTTCAAATGACCCATTGGCAGCCAGGAGGTAAGCTGTTACGTGAATGCGACTACATCCTAACGCGCTGAGAAGTGACGCGAAGACCAAGTCAAAATGTGGCCCGCGATCGGTGGCTACTACAATTGGGCAACGACAGCGGGCAACGCAACCTTCCAAGCATGCTTGTACGACGACTTCCAACGGGCAGTTTGAAGTAGGCACGGCTTTTAGCCAATTTGTGAACATATCTACGAATGTTAAGTTTTATGTACACCCACTCTAGGACGGCAGGAGTTTGTCCAGGTTAATATGCACATGGTAGGAACGGTTACCAATGGCTGCGAAAGTTCCCAATGCGGCACGCGTGTGACGATGGAGTTTAGATTGTACTCAGTGCACGCAATATTTGGCCCACGTGTCGACGGCGCTACGGACATCGTGTCAGACGAACCGCTGGATTACCGCTAGGGCGTACGTCTGGGTGAGTTATACAGTATAATGTGTCAGAAATTCGGCGGCTTGAAACCAACAGAATTACCGGGCTGGAGTTGCCTTGTATAGTGTCAAAACACCCACCGACGACGTTGAGGCGGGTGATTTGCAAGGGTGCTTGTCGGTAACCCGACTCGTTCAACCAAACGTTTTCACATATACAAAAGTCGAAAACAAACAGAGTATAAATAGCAACCATAACTCTAACATAGTGGGCAACAAACAAGAAACCACTGTATGGCACATTTAGCATTGCGCACTGTTCTATACAGACATGCGGTAGTCAAGTAGACCGCATACTTCAGTTACTCCTGATCCATTAATACTGCTGGGTCACGTGTGTGCCACTATGTTGTGAAGAAGTGAACACAAAGATTTAGCGAAGGGTTACTGCGGACCTCTATTAAGTTAACTTTTCTCAAGTATGGGCAACAAATGCCAGGCGTGAAGTTAAAAATACGAAAAGTTGAGGGAACCCAAACGTACATTATACAATAATTGCAGTAGGTTGTCTACAAGTGCTAAACGACACAGACGCGAAAGTAGTTAGGATTGTTTAGGATCGGACCGTCAAACGCGCAAGCAAGCCAGGAGTGCGTGTGACACCACTAGAGCGTATAGGCCGAGACGAAGTCAAGGGAACGAACGCGAAGGCATATAGCAGGCAGAGATCCATACAATCCTATGTAAAATATGAACCGGCAACTGGGAAGCATTCTGCCTATCGTACAGCAGGTAAACCGTGGTTAACTCCAGGTCACTACCATATTATCGAATTACTACGACAAAATGGCGACTTCAGCGATTTGTTCACAGGTTCGACGTTGGAGGCCCAAGTCACCCGGGTCCAATCAGTTTGTTCGCATCAATGTCAGCGGCTTTATGCTGATCTAAAAGATGGTCATTGAGAACAGTGTGCAGTATCGCTCTGGTAGTTTACAGAGAACAACAAGAACGGAGTAAAATACTAACTCAAAAAACCGAAGTAAAATACTAATCTAACAAATTGTAGTAAGGGAGAATCTAATAGCACTTTGAAACAGTCCTTAGAAGGGCAGCTAACAACCTCCAATGGTAGGTTGTTCCAGTGGGTGATAATTCTGTAACAGAAGAACTGTTTTTCAAGAAGGGTCCAGGGTCGGAGCTTACACAGCTCCTTGGCGTGACCCCTTCGACAGTTATCAGCTACTGGGGTAAGGGGTTGCTGCGCGAGCCCCGTGTTAAACAAAAAGTGCGTGAGGGGTGAGTCGCCGCGGAGTCTTCGAAATTCGAATGGACATAGATCAGTAGTCTCCGGCAGAGAATCGTTGAGGAAATGCTGCAAGTTAGTCATTATTTTGGTAGTCACTCGCTGAACATGTTTGATGACCAGCATGTCCTGATTCAAGCCGGTGTATACGACTTGATGAGCATGCTCAAGCAGTGGTTTTATGTAGACCCTGTAGAGCGATTGAAAAGCATGTCCGTCTGTGCCAGGAAAGGTTTATTTTATCATCTCAAGAGTCCCGAAACCTCTTTATGGCGGCTATCTGTTTGTGATAAGAAAGGGGTAGACCGGTCGACAGCCAAATTCCTAGGTCCTTTTGAGGTCAACTTTCGCGCTATCTACTAGGCTTTGTGCACCATGTATCACGAATAGGTTCCCAAACGACACATGTGCACGCTTGCTGTTCCTTAGAGGGAGACTACAGTAATACTACCAAGGTCAATCTGCAATGCACTGGGATCAAAAGCACTCCAAAGTTTCAAGTGATCAGTGTAAAGGAGGGTACTGCTAGAAATAAGGTTGCGAAGGTAATTGATGTATAGTAGAAACAACAGCGGGCTCAGTACGGATCCCTTAGGAACTCCAGCGGAGGTCGGAGAAGGGGAAGAAAGGTCCGATTCGGTTTTTTATCCTGAAGGCCCCGTTATTGAGAAAGGAGGTGATCCAGCGGACAGCCTCTTCTTGGATCCCACTGGCTTCTAGTTTATGTACGAGAGTACCGTATTGGACACGGTCAAAGGCTTTGGCAAAGCTGATAAGGTAGCCTCCGAGATATAGCCATTGTCTCTGGTGTCTATCAGACTATCCATGAAGATAAGGACGTTGGTTATGCACGACCAGTCGGGAAGAAAGCCATGCTGAGTAGAAGAGAAAAGATCATTCGATAAGAAGTGTTTAAGGATGGCGCGTTTAAACAGGCGCCTCAGTACCTTGCACGAGATGCTGGTAAGGCCGATCGGCAAATAACTAACACGGGGGTGACGATCGTCTGCTTTAAATATAGGTGTGACAATGGCCACTTTCCATTCTTCCGCAAGAGTGTTGATCCGAAGTGTCTGTTTAAACACACTATGGAGAGGCACTGCCAAGCCAAGTGCCACTTCTGTGAAGGTCTGGGGATGAATACCGTCTGGTCCCATCGCATTATAAGGATGGATCTTGAGCAAGAGCTCCTGAACGTTGAGCACAAATAATTCAGCCGTTGGAAGTGGGCATCGGAAGTTTCTCCTCGGGAGAATCGGATGCCAGCTTGGCAGAACCGCCTCGTAAACCGCTCAATAGTATTTTCTGAACACTTCAGAAACCACCTGCGGGTTGGAGGAGATTTCCCCGTCAGAAAGCTGCAGAGGAAGTGTTTAGAGCATGCCGTTTCTCTGGCGATGCGTTTACCTGAAAAGGAAATTCCTATTCTTGCAGGCTTTTACTGGTATTTTTGAATGTGCCTGTTGGGTATGTTGACGAATTTCTTGCATGACCTGTTCCCTCCAGAGCGAAAAACTTCCAGATCTACCGGGTTGTCCACTAGTTTCTACTCCAAGAATGGATGGGAACGTAAGTCAAGAAGACGACTTTTGTTCCTCGGGAGCGGTCAGCAAGATGGGAGCTTCCGTATTTTGCGAGGAACACATGTCTCATCAGCTTCGTGAATGGCAACTTTAGAAGGAAGATAGTTTGTGTTCACTGCATTAGACACAAGTCTGAGTGTAAATAGGGATGTCTTCAGTGCAACAAATTCAGCTTTCTGGAAATTTCCGAAGGACGTCCTTGTTACGACACTTCGGGACCAGTAACGGATAAAAGCGAAAGCTAGCAAAGCGTGGTCAAATGTTCCAGTGGCGGTTTGATGACCACTCTATCTACCAGATGAGCTTCGTTTGTAATAACTAGGTCAAACAATGGAGTGTGTGTCCTGGACGGCGCCGCGTAGGTAGTTCGACATGTTGTGTCGAGGCTTTCTCATGGATAAACATTGCATGGGATTTCTAAAATCCGGAGTCACAGTCCTCACCAGAGGCGGCTATAAAGTTGAGTTTGGGTGCGTTGACGTCACCCATAATAAGAAGCTGGGAGAAGAGATGTGTAGACGGGAGACAGTCTACAGTGGCGAGAATGGCCTGGTCGTCCGATGCGGTGCACGACGACGATTGGTGAACAACACCTACGAGGGGCGAACCACGATTACGACGCTGGGGTTTAAACCATAGTCCGTCACACTTCTCTGGGTGGGAGGTAAATTCCTTTACGACAGTTGGAACTGGCAGCTTCTGGCCTAGAAAGAGAGCACAGCTTCCTATACGCCCACGGGAGGAGTCTGTTTGGTATAGTGAGTATCTAGGAACATGCAGTTGGTTATCGCTGATATCTGCGGAAGGCCAAGTTTTTGTTAAAGCAAGAATATGAAGTCAAGTGGCGTGGACCAAGTGTCTGATTTCAGGTAGTTTGTTTAAAAGTCTCAGACAGTGTACACGCACTTGAGGGCTACCTTCTCATTCGGCTGGGTGCAAAACAAAGAGAACAGCGCAAGAAAGAGCTTGAGAAATTGATCCCAGTAGCGGGGAGAAGTGTGTAGACGGCGTCAGAGTTACCTGAGTACTCTTGGAGAGTTGCGGCCGTTTCGTCGCGGACTGAGCATAGGCGAGCGTTCTTGTGGGACACTTCGTCCACTGTTGTTGACTCATAGTTGATGACCAGTGGAAGTCCCTCACTCTCTGTAGCACTGGAGGGTGGTTTGCAGTTTTGCGTCCCCAAAAATTTGGGTGAGATTTTAGATTGAAGAAGAGCTTGAGATGAAATGACCGTGTTCCGGTGGGGGAAAATGTGGCTGGAATGAGCCGAGTATGAGCCCTCTTGAAAGCTTGAGGAGATCCAAGCAGACTCCTTGGGTTGTAAACCTCAGGAATAAAGTAATTTTGGGCAGGACTTTTTGGTGGCGTGGCGGTTGGGGGGTTAGAGAAAGACTATTGGTCTGTGTCCTCCGTGTGAGCTTGTAGAGTTTTCATTATTTTGTACTTCATTTTGCTAGCATCGCGTAACTGCTGCATCACACTACATTGTACATTTTTGTTTGACTTGAATAAAAACAACAACACAACACGTTTTCGGATAAACTCTGCTGCACGCGCCTGCTGGTTCTTCCTACGACGCCGAGGGTTGCCATCCAGTTTAAAACACTGTATTTGTTGGAATGACTTTCAGCTCGGTTACTTCGCATCCTCATCTACGCTTGGAACAATCCGAATACTTTCTAGCGTCATTGGGCGCCTCACGAACATTGTCAGTTTTTGGTGAGTCCGGTCCTTGACTTCACTCGTTATTTTTGTATCGAGACTTATTTTAGTCCACACACCTGTTCCACTACATGCCACCGGTTCATACCCAAGCAGATCCAAAAACGTTTGACCATCCATCTACGTAGTGGGCGCAGTACTTGAGACGGGCAAATAGGGAAAACAACCAAATAGCGGATCAGGTAATACTCTGTAGGATACTAGCTCAATAAGAAGGTATAAATGCCAGTCTTCAGTACAAAACGCAGCAGCCGAATAGCCAACACAAACAATTCCAATCTATGTGAATCAGGAACGTCAAGGAGACGAGACGCGCGCACCAAAAGTGTATCTATCAACGTTCTCTGTATGGTGAGATCCATTTCGATCAATTACAAAAAACTTGGGGAATCGTTCAACCACACGGAATGGTCCAGAGTATAGCTTTTGCAGAGGGGCTTTTACACCGTCGACACGAACGTAAACAAAATCACAAAAGTCCACATCGGAGTGCTTTTGTTCCTGTTTGGTGTTAAACCTGGTGGATTGGGCCGGATTTTTGCCATGGATGACTTCAACTGTTGCACGAAGGTAGTAGCGTCAAAATTAGTTTGGTCGGCGTTCGACCTGTAGAACAGTTCACCAGGGAGGCGAAGTGTCATACTGTAAACTAATTCTGCGGTTGTGCAACCAATGTCTTCTTTAACGGTCGACCGAATTCCGAGCATGACAAGGGGTAAGTGATCGGTCCAACGCTGGGAGTCTAGCTGAGCTTTTAAAACGGTCTTCAGCTGACGGC
>LUCH01000951.1:87350-110494 GCA_013368495.1 Paragonimus heterotremus | reverse complement strand
TGATGACATTGTACGGATTATCCGCTGGACGCTCGTAAATAATATCTGCAACTTCCGCCGCCACAGTCTCGGGTAAGTTCGCGACGACGTAGTTATAAATGGTGCACAGTGAGCGGATTCGCCGAAAGTCAAAAATAACTTCGATTTGTGCGAACCACAGTCTAGGGTCTCTACTGCCGAACTCAGGGAGTTTAATCATAACAGTGTTCTCCAAAGAAGTCGATTCCTGTTCAATATTGGGATGCATAGTAATAAGAAGAGAGAAAAGAAAAAAATTTTGGAGGACTAAAGGAAAAAGTCTGCCGAATAAGCAAAAGTTTGGCAATACGCGTGATGAAAGTCGACAAACGGGCTCACCAATTTGTAGGGGATTAACTCAATAAGAAGGTATAAATGCCAGTCTTCAGTACAAAACGCAACAACCGAATAGCCAACACAAGCAATTCCAATCTATGTGAAACAGGAACGTCAAGAAGACGAGACACGCCCACCAAAAGTGTATTGCTAGGCCGAACCAATTCAAACAAGTGAAGTTCATTCTGTACAAGGAGAAAGTGATGCGAACTGTATATAAACATAAAGCGCAATATGAAAATATGTACAATGTCCTATAATTCAATATCATTAATACGTTAACCGATGAAGACTGGAAAAATTTTAAACCTCGTACACGCTATGACCTTGACAAGTTTTGCATCACACGAATTTGGTTCAGTTGCACGGCAGAAATAAATATGCTATTCACCTATGGAATGTTTGCAGCCCCTATTGCTATGATAAAAATGACACTGTTTTTAAAATTAACTGACAGACATAGACGTTGCGCCACTTAGCCGGATTTCACCTCCAAGTCGAATGTCTTTCTTCAGATCCTTACGGGCTGCTGATTCTCTTGCGGTTTGCCGTTCTGTTCCATTATCAAATGAGAAGTGTACTAATTTGTTAACTGTGGCAAGGAAAAAGGCTCCTTTACCCCCCACTTCAAGCCTGCGTTCCCTTCATAAACCTCATTGCAGTACGGGTTTTCATAGCGTCCATGCAAGTTGTGGCCTTGGAGGTAGTTACTAACATTTTATACAAGAAAGTCATTTTAGTACCAATGCAAATACGATTATCTCACACTGATGTGACTAAGGTTCCGGACTTCACCAATTACCGTGTTGATGCCACAAAAAGCCCAACTTCTCGCGCATCAGATTCAGAATTACAGCGCAAGGTGTTTGGGTACACGATGATGTTCGGTGAGTTCACTTTTATGATCAAATCCGAGTGACTTCTCATCTGCGACTTTTGATTTTTTGCTGGTTATCGTTCATTTCTGGGGTGCACCACATTCTTCAGAAAGTGTCTTCACGTGATGCAGAATAATTTGTTCGGTTTAGTGGAGCTCCTCAAAAATGGTTTGGAGCCCGTTGCTTTCTGTGATCTAGATAAGGGATTTCAAAAATGACTTGCCCACCACACATTTGCTTATGGATAATGTACATTATCCAGTGGTACGTACTACCGTTTGTTGGCTCTGATGACCACATCCAGTTACGAACAGGGCTTGGTAGGATTCATAAATGGACATTTACATGCGACCTCCCGTTAAATGCCCTGGGAAGCAAACGCATAGTAACCCGTCATTGCAACGATCAAGCTAGTTTTGAAAAAAACGGTAATAGTCTATGCTGTTCCTGGAAAAAGCCAGAGATGGAAGGCTCCAGTAATTCGCCGGCTTTCTGTGGAGCAGAAATGGTAGTGCTCATGAACATGCCGTGCTTCAGTATAAGTTTGTGGTTACTATGGTTCGGTTTTTCTAGCAGTCACGGTTTTGTGGGTCAGTGACGTGAAGCGGTCCGCCTATTTCAGACATGCGAACATCCTAAAAGATGATTGTTTAGTATGGGTGCATTTTGATTGTGGTGGTCAGCAATCGACTACGGTAACTAGGAGGCCTCGTATTATATCTTGGCATTTTGGTGTGGATAGATTCCGTCCATTCCGCCAATGGATTGGGACAACAGAATAACACTAGTAGTGAAAGTTAGATGATTGAATTTAACAGTACTGTGATTGCCAACAAACAGTCACGCGCAGACCTGTGAATAATAAACAGAACCAGTAAAACTCCCGCAAAATGTACGGGCCAAACGGTGAACAGACAAAGATTGCCATTGTGAGGGCACCGCTGTTGTTCGACCATGTTGACACGATGAGCCCATTGCGTGCATATAAAATAACTTCGCGCAATCGCACTGCGACGTCTGTACAATCCACGTTCAACAAAGTGTAGGCCTACCGGGCTGCCGGTTCACCCCTAACTTCTTGCAGTAATAGTGATGACCGAACGAAGTTACTTTTGGTGGGCAGTGGGCATGCTGCTTGTAGAAAGTGTGGGATACATGTGGTTATTGTTAACAAGCGAATTGTTTGTTCATGGGTGGCTTGCTTAAAGAGGTACGGTAGTTCCAAGCGTTCTCGTGAAAGTGGTCGACTTGAAATATCCATCGCAAATACCTGACTACCTGTTCTTAGTACTCTGAGTCCCTTATCGAGGTGATGCAAAGTGGCTTTCAACTTGTCTGTTAAAATAATTCGACTCCACATGACATCGCAGCACGCACGCAGCCTCATGATCCAATCCCCTCTGCCAGGAGGCACGCTTGTATCGAATCCATGTGCTATTCAAGCGGCGTCACAATTCACATGAGATTCCGAAAAGTTGCTGCGCTCGTGACGCACTGACAGTGGGAATCAGCTATCAACGTTATATGCATCTCACACTTTATGCCGAGTGGCGCATTTCGGTAGAATCGACGGCAGTGCATCGCATGCAGATTACCTTGTGCAGCCGAACTGTGGACGCGAATTGATCATATCACCGTCAGCTGTCTTTGACGCCACCCCATTAACGACTGTCTTTCATTTTGACGTAACGCCTCAACTCAGATCGTGCGGTCGTTTGTACCTGTTTTGTTTTATTATTTACTCAGAGTACATCTGCGCACAACTATTGGATGTTCAGTTGGAAATTGGGCGGTGAGGGTACGCGAAGTACCTACCAAACAGCACTGACAGTTAAACTGTCGGGGTCAAAGCAGTGAACTGATTCAAACCAGCACTGGCAAAATCTTCAACAGCTATATCAACCTCTTTTTAGCATGTCTATTCCAAAATGAGCACTGCCTATACGGTTAAAGTTAGTTTCTGCCAATTCACTAGAACTTACGAACAAACATTGTCGACTGCCCCCCGATTCCGATTGTAACAAAGTTCACCGCAGACTGAAACGCAATTTTATGAAGAACCCACGTAAGGACTGTGAGGCTCATTTCTCCGAACGAGCCAGAGAGATAGAGAAGCTATTCTTATCAGTAAACAATGGGGTTCTGCTTTCCGTGATCCGTGGTTGCACTGGCCGTCGACAAGGTGTTATTGGGCCTATATGTGAAAAAGACGACCTGCGAAATTACAGGCATTCTCGGCGACTTGACAGTTGGGCTGAGTACTTTGTAGAACTGGCATAAGGTGGCTCATTCACTTTTGGAATGTCGAGGTCGTCTGGTTAATTATGGCGTTCCAGACGGAAATTGAAGTGGTTTTAAGACAAAATATTGGAACGTAATAAAGCTGCTGGTCTAAACCATTTCTCAACACTTCACAGGTAGCAGTGAAAGGTTGTTGTCAGAACTGATCACACTCCTTCGTTCTATATGGCAGGCTGAAGAGGTGACTCGTGACTGGTGTTTGTTTACAGTCATTCCCATAATATGACATCCACAAGCGCATCGACCTTGCCTCTGTCTCAGTCAAGTTACTCACGGGTTCCATTATGTGGTGCTGATGAAACACTGAGGGAACCATAGAAGAGAAGAACAGGCAGGTTTCCGGCCTGGTCACGAGTGTATCGGTCATATTTTCACGTTGTAACGAACATTGTAGCATCTGCATTTCTCTCTGCCAGAGATGGTGGTATTTTTGAACCTAGAGGCTGATTTTAGTTCGATTGCCTGACACGCTCTCCGTTGCAGATAAATCCCAGTGTAGCATATTAATTTGTTGAAATCGTGGCATGCCCACTGTAAGTGCAGACTGCATTTATGGGCAGTTTTTCTAAGTGTTGCTCACGTCAAGGGACGTCCGATATGAGTGTCCGACCTCTCCCCTTTTTTCTAACCTTGTGGTACATGATATTCGGGAAGAAGAGATCCTAATTCCGGCCGTGGCAAGGATATGCACCACTGACGAGCTCTAGTAAGAACAAAACCCATGTCCAATGCTCTTTTTCGAAAGAGGCTGGCTGGAAAGTCTATCTGTGTGCGATGGTTGCAATCGAATGTAAGTGGCTTTCTACTTGAAATTAACCAGATCCCCGACTATTCATCAGTAGGCTTCTTACTTTCCCATCCGAAATTTTGTTTAAGGTGTGTATATGCAAAATCACTTTGTTAACAGAGCCGTCATTATAAATTACTGCATAGTTAGTTGGATGTTGAATAACCCAAAACAGGTTATTCACGGAGCTCCAAATTCTAAAAGTTGACTGTTCTACTGGGTATAGATAGTAGTTCTTATCTACCAATTCGGGACACTTGTAATTACTTGAACTGCTCGTTGTAAATGCTATCCAACATGGTCACTTACTGCACCCAACGACGTGTGTACATGCACTGTTTCCACCACACTATATGGAACGTTACAATAGAGGGATAAGCACGTAGTGCGAGGATCTCCACATGAATTAAAAAGTGCATATCTAATTATCAACGAAAAGTTTTAACTCGACGTGTAAAACTTTGGTGACTGCAGGAAAATAGAACTGGAAGAAGTGTTGCAGATCTGGACTACCTCTGGAAGTAAAAACCACTAAAACCCAGTACGATAAAATGGCGACTTCACTCGGTTTGACTGGGTATACTGACGGATGAAACAAAACAACGGAAAGCGAACCCCCATTTAACTTGTTCTGAAGGGCACGTGTTGTGAAACACCTCTGCGGTGTTGCAGAGATTGAAGATCAAAAATTATTGTGCGGCTTTGTTTTGAAAGCCACGTAAGGAGAAAGACATGTTTAGGGTCCATCATAAATGTACAAACAGTACTGTAGGCAGGGACGATTTTTATATTTGTAAGTCACGTAGTTAATGGAAAGCGTATCACTTTGAGGGTTCTAGGAAAGTTTTTCTTTCGCGAAACGTGAATAGCGAAAATTTTCATATGATTTAACAACATTTGCTTGTTAGAAGAGAGTATACACAGGCGAGTTCTGTCTGTGAAACCTGGGGCAGTAGTTAGACCCTGCACAGGCGGAGCGAATCACACGGCACATAAAAGAGTTCGAAGCAAGTGAATGGATTTCGAAGGTCACAGTATTCTTTGATTCTCACCCTAATATTTGTCTTGAATCACTTTTCGTGAGTGTTAGTTGGAGCCCAATTTAGCGAGAGCCTCTGGGATGCTGAACGTTGGTTTAGATTAGCGGTGTAACAGTGAGGGTCTACATCCTCGGAAAAATATTCACGAGGTGGTGTGATGTAGAATTCGCCATCGATAAAAAGTAGTGTGAGGAAGTGGTTAAATCCTCATGGAACGTTGACATTTGTTTCACTGTAAATGAAATAGCTCCGTTTAGGAGAACGGCGATCGAAATATTCTTTGGAAAACAGTAATACAGACTGACAGTTTTAGATAGAAGCTGTACGTAGGTAACTTAGCTGACTCAGCTGCGTGCCGGCTTAAAATTACGACCCTGAATATGTCGAGCGTGGCCAACTCAATTTCTTTAGGCGGATTTAGGACAGCATACCATACATCGGAACCCTAAGTAAAAAGCCGACTTTGAAGTCCGCACTGATGGTCGTTTGGGAACGGAAAAGCATAACGAGGGGAGTACCAGCGAAGTAAACGGTCAAAGTAAACTTGCCTTGACAGACGCTGGTTCACTTACGCCTCCTTGAAATAAACTAGAGTGTGTCATCTGTTTGGGGATTTTGCTGATGCTTGTTGTCCGTAAGGCTTGAAGAACAGTCAGCTATTATTTTATTCAATCTTTGCTTCTCTGTTTTGTTGGAAGTCTTCGTATAAATCTTCCAGTTCACGGTTGGAATGAACGGTTGTTTGATCCCCGGCATCATCTGACATGCTTCATGATCGTCCATGTAGGTGTGTATATAGTAACTTAAGAAGGGTAAATGAAAAGATGTACTTTCAAGACGCATTACAGAAGCACAGGTATTTTTTAAGGACCTTGAAGAATTTTTGCATCTTGCCTGCTACAAGATGATGAGAGCCGATGTTTCAATATCTACAAGATAGGTGGGTATCGCCTGCTTGACTGGGGTTTTTGCGATCACTCATGTCACTGACTAGAAACGCAATCAGAGACGGTAATGTGCCCCAGTCAGTGGAATTTCTGCACTCATGCCATTTCTAGATCTTTCGCTTAGCCTGTCATTAATTTTTAACATTTTTAATAACGTCCTGTTTTAGGATATTCCTCCTGACTGTTAATGTGGGCGGTAGCCTGAGCCACAGTACACTTTGATCAGGCTGAAGGCCGTTGTGATGATGATAATGACGATAATGATGGTGACAATTTTGGTTGTTGAACAAGCGATGACATGTCCTCAGTCAGATGGCACGTAATTCATAGGGTAACCACCCTTTGTCTGCAACCTCTACCATATGACTCACCGATGTGTTTCTGAAGCCACCGTGTGAACCACTATACCTCTCTTTTTATCACTGATGTAGTTGTATGACAATTAGACATCAGGACCGTTGAATGATATAACATTGTCTTGGAGTTAGCAACTGCACCAGCATCGCTAGACGGATTGACTAACAGACTGCTTTCATGCAAAGTTTTTGCACTTTAAAGGTCTGTACTCATAGCTTTTTGTTTAACCACATTTATCACAAGGGTTTCGTGAGACACCTTTGACTGAAGACTTTTCGGGAAAGGAGTAGCTGGATCCCCTCATTAGTTTAAATGTTGTTTTCTTGCTGGTCTGTTGGTAGCGTAAGGTGGATCAATTAATCAGATAGTGAGAACGGGAAGAAAGTTGTCTCGTTGATACCTTCTTATTCTCAACTGGTACTCAGCTATTAATTCACGGCTGTGTTGCTTACAATGTATGTTATCACTGAATATAGGTGGGGGCTCAATAGAGACTTGTAACAGTCTTCATTTCTAACAGATATAACCGATCCTACCAAACTTCAACAGGACAATGACACGAACATACCCAAATGTATAACGCGAATTAAAGCCCATTCCAAGTAGCTGTGCACTGAGAGTATGGTAAATCAACGGACGCGCGGACACAACAAACTCCGAATAGGCGACGTATTCAACCATCGGACCGTTTCGAAAATTAACATGAGAAATCTTTCTCTGTGTATGCGATAAATGACTGTACGAAGATGTATTCGATTTCGACGATGGTGTATGTCTCGGTAAATGGTTGGATATAGAATTGTGATTTTAGAGTCGTGCTCTTTTAATCATGTTTGTCCTACTCTTAATACATCCGATTCGAGATATCACTCATACAAAGATAGTCGAGGATCAATCCGCGGGCTCGTCACATTCGGTTGGTCCAGCGTCTGGGGAGCAGTTCATTTAGCGGGTTTTGCATGCTAACGACTGTTAGTTTTCGGCTGGGGGAGACCAAAGGTATCAGCTGGAGTATCCAGTGGTTTTCAAAGGCAGACGCAGTAGTCAAGTATCCAACGCGATTGTTGACTGGTTTCAGGACTTGCCGTTTCCGTAGATGATCCGGTTTCTTTTCACCGAAGATGACGTGGCACGAGAGCCTTACAGATTGCACTAGTTGATTGCACGGCTGGTTGGCATATTTCTGCCCAAGTCTGCTTCGAAATGAGAGTTGTCTCTGATGCCGTGTCAACTTGCTGACGAGCTGGTGTACAGTGGTAAATTCCAGTCTGGAAGCGTGATTCACGAGAGAGGTTGCGTAAGCTGGGTTGGCTCTGTGAATCCTGGGCTTTAAAGCTTCGACCAAACCATCTGTTTGTCCAGATGGCGGTAGTCTTCTTTGGGATCTCGCCGGCTTTGCTTTTCCCATGTGTATTTAATGGAAAGACACAAGTACACTCGCCGGGTTGCTAAAAGATCTTTAAGGGCTTTGTAGTTGATCGTTTAGATCCGAACGACTGTGTTTCTGCCGGGTGTGAATCACCGGACTTCACTGACTAGGAAGTTATGGACATCGGAGTCTTTTACGGTTGTCTATTGAACGTGCTGTTTGTTTCATACTGATCAATCGCTGTTACTGAGAATAATCGCCTGAAGTGTAATGTCGGGGTCCTGTTCTACCTTGTTCAACATACGTGTACAAATGTTAACAGTCGCTGTGGATTAGAGAGTACAGACGTAAGTTGGCGTCTTCACTCATGGAGATCAGGAACCGCGTGCATTTGCGTAAGTGACAAAATTCTCGGATCGACTATTAATCACTTGAGGGTACTAGTTCTTAATGATGAACAAAAGCTGTTGTTCGCCGAAGATATGGTTCAGACACGTGACAGTGTTATGAAGGAAATGTCGTGGGCCTTCTTTGACAGAACGAATTTGGTAAAGCGTACGAACTCCGTAGGGCTCCGTTTGCTTAATAACAGTCGGATACCTTGAGCATCATCTGCAGCAGCCAGCTGCAATTGGAACGGGTCCTCTTGTTTGTAATACCGGATATCGAAGTATGCTTTAAATGATTGATCAAAGTTAAAATCTAAGATTGAGTTTCTAATGAACCTGTTTAGTGGGCGCGTGTGTGGAATCGTATTGGCAGGT
The DNA here is from genome assembly GCA_013368495.1 of Paragonimus heterotremus. Taxonomy (NCBI): domain Eukaryota; kingdom Metazoa; phylum Platyhelminthes; class Trematoda; order Plagiorchiida; family Troglotrematidae; genus Paragonimus; species Paragonimus heterotremus. The sequence goes on along the minus strand of LUCH01000951.1, from coordinate 101,697 downwards.
GAACCTCTACACCAACCTTGCGATCTGACTCACTCTCTTAGTATGATGCAGGTCATACCAATCACCCATACATCGTGATTCCTTTCGGCTCATGCTGTAGGTGGTTGCTGCTCTCAAGTGCTCTTTTTTATTTGTTATCAATTGCGTGTTTTAAATCTGCTGACATCATGTTATTTTGTTCAAGTTCTTGGCTACGCAATCCACCACGTAATGCAGGCTACCGTTCCATATCCAGGCTTTCGTCTGGTTTATGATATATCAAAGTAATCCACAAATTTCACAGTGATGTTCGTTGTCGTTGATTTTCAGCAACTTATTCTCGTTTTACTTGCTTCATGTTTTTGTTTTCGCATTTGTCAGCGGGTGCTGTGATGGCGACAACGGCTGCCAAGTACACAGTCAAGACATTCATTATGCCTCTGGGTCCGACGTCAAAAACTCTAGCTGAGGCATCTACGGAGGTCTCTTTGGCGACCATACCGGAAGGAAAAAATTTGGTAGTCAAGTGGCGTAACAAACCGTTGTTTGTGAGACATCGCACGGCGGAGGAGATAAGTCGGGAACGCGCTGTACCTCTCAGCGAACTCAGGGATCCGGAGCCAGATGAAAATCGTGTACAACAGGACGAGTGGCTAGTTTGCTTGGGTGTTTGCACACATTTAGGTAAGCTAATCATTTTGGTAGTCCCATTGTTGCTGTTCGCTCATTCGTTCATTTCTGGGAAGTTCGTGTACTTTCTTGATTGCCTTCGCTTTGTAGTACAATCACACCCCGGTAGTAACACTACTGTGTTAGCGCCATTTCTTTTTAATGTCCATTCAAACCTACTGAGCATGACCACGCTATAAGCGCAACTCCTACTGGCACGCATTCCAGTAGAACATAAAAACCAGTATCGTCAATATTGGGGCTAGGCGGATATTTTATTAAAAACCCGAACATGACCAATATCTACTTCTTTGCCAGCTGGCTTATCGGAAGCGGATCGCTCTGAGAAACAGTATGCAAGATTTTCACCTGTTCACTATTACTCATGCACAACATTAACGGGCTTCCTAAAAGATCTCACATGTTGCAACAGTACGCAAAAGTTAACCCTTCTAACCATGAGTACACCAGACAGATGTTCATTATTAGATGCTGATCATTCTGGCTCTGTTGAGGTGTTGATACTTTGGGGGTAATTCCGGCAAACGAGCAATATTGAGTGCTAAACCCTAATTCAGTTCACTCATGATTCAGTTTGTTAGTCCTTACGTCCTAATGTAACCTAAACAGTTGGCTAGTCGGCCCATTTATGCAGTGTCTGTGATTAGCTGAGCGGTAATTAATAAGCCTGTTCAATTAGTAGACTGTGCAGCTACTCAGTGGCGCTCACCTAATCATCTGCCAATAATCTGGCCGCAAAAAAATGTAGGTAAATACAAAAGGAGCCAACTGGAAGGTCAATGAGAGTGTGACAGCTGCGATCAATTATGGGTGATGTTCAATCTGTATGAAAACCAAAATCCCCTACTACTCATCAGTCATCAAAATGCTATTCTAAAGAGAGATTAATGTTACAGTGAGTCATCACCACTTCGGACGTCAGTGTACGGCAGATTTGGTAACTGAGCTCACCATAAAGAGAACATCGTCGATAGTGAGATAGAAGATGGTAGCACCCCATGGAAACGTCTACCAACTGTTATTGTAATTTCTGTCATCGGTAACCTCATTAAAAGTGATTAAAATGTGCGGGACCTATCAATGTTCATGCCTTTCCTTCAGTGTTACAAAATACGACATTACGTAACCAATGTCTACAATCTAGAGCGCGGTTTTGCCACTCGCGCAGTTTGCGGGAAGGTTAGATTGCAGTCGTTTCATCGACTGCCTCTCTATGGCGCCATCCTATCAAAATCGGTACTGTACAAAGCGGTTACCATTTAGTTGGTATCTTCGTAAGATAATTGAGTCGAAAACGAACACCTGCTGTTTCCTTAAAAATCTATTGTACACTGGATACAAACGTAAGTTTCTCTGAATACTCTTTGTAACGAAATTTCAAATCCCATCATATGGAGATCGTATTAGAATAAAGTCAGAATTGTTATTTAAGCTATATATTCTTTGCCCACTTTTGTCAGTTGCATGACACGGAACGCTAATCGAATGGGCAAAGGAGTATGTGCATACAGTCCAAGTACTAAGGTTTGTCTAATGAGCAATCATGAATCGATGTGTGATCTGTCTGAATATTTGAATTTCTAATCAGTACACGAAGAATCGATATAGAGAGTGAAGTAGGGTTATATGAATATCATAGGAAAGTGTTAGGAACAAGGTTTGAACAATAAAGGGATGAGACATTGAGATAAAATATGTAATAAATGGTTTGCCGTACTTTTTCGCACGATATTTATTTGCACATGTTGACACGGGTTCAGGTAGATTAAATCCAATAAGGCTTGAATACCGAGGCACTGAACATACATTTTACGCGCGGTGAGTGTCCCTTGTGTGAAGGTCCATTGGTTACCTGAAATCTACGATCTATTGTAAACCGTGGACAACTGGCGTCACTGAAGTTTAATAAAGACCATCCCCTGCGCCATTTAAAACGTTGCGTACACATTGTGCTCTAGTGTGTAGCAGTGCGTTGCATTTTGGGTGAACGCAGAAGACCGGAGCGAGTGAGCACTTGTTCAACCTGTTTATTGTCGGTGGATCCTCCGGAAGTTTCACAAAAACATGTTCAGACGGGCTACAGAAATTTGTAGTGACACTGTCATGTGCGTGGTGTAGTGGCGATCGGTTTTTAGGCTGTATCATTGAACCGACAGACAACCGAACATATCTAGTGGGTTTTTATTCACACAGTTTCCTTGTTTATCACTCAGTTAATTCCAGCCAACAACACTTAACTTGTGGAGGTCAAAGAAGTATAGGCTATTAGACGGGCAGTGGTTGATCAGTATTTTCGCTATAAATGCTTGCGTTATAAACTTGCGAATTGACTTACTTAGGACCGATTCCGGATTAATCGTTTTTACCTTCGGCTTTGAAGGGCTGTTTCACATATGACACGCGTGAGGTGTACAACGGGGTCTCGAAATGCGACGTCCGTATGTAGTGCGTAAGCCAATCATAACACTACGTTTGGTTGTTATAAACGTCAAGGATCCTGTTTAACAGGGGAAGTTGTTTAAGTCTGTGTCTTCGGTGTGATCAGCAGTGGGTGGTCGTGGTATGTTGACATGTCCGCATATATCTTTACGAACTTGAAAAGGCCTTGCAACGAAACCACCTTAGATCACAACTCTCATGCCTTCGCACGAGATTGGTTTCGCGGCCAAGAGTAGAGAATGTATGTCTCCTCTTTTGAAATGGCGCACGCTAGCTCAATGGTAATGAAGCTGGATAGTGACGGGTTCAACCTCGGTTGCTACAACTGTTTCTGTCCAGGTATGGGTAGCCTGACACTATTCAGTCCACGTGGGACCTTGTCTGTTGCGCGGCCATTTTAGCAGGATCTGTCAGCATGCTGGAAGTTATCCAACTTGACACTTGGACATGGTGAGCAACTAGGTCAGCGTAATTAGCACTAAATCCCAGCATAGGTGGAAACAGTGGGTCGCAAAAACTAATCATTTCGGCTTTCATTTATTTCTGTATGATAATAAATCGTTTTATGCCATAAAAACTCGTTTACTACTTAGTGTTCAGAATACAGATGTCTAAAACATATTAGGTGTGCGTAATACGTTTCTTTGTCGCTGTTAATGATTATGAGATAAGATAGTATCGAATCACCCAATGAATGTAGTATATCTCAGTATTCGGGCCTTACACCACATGATTTGTAAATATCAATTGTTTCCGTCTTATTTTTGAGACCGAAAGAATCCAATGTATCTCTATTCATTCCTACACATCTGCTCGCCTCAACCGTACACACGGATAGAAGTCCTGAAGAAGTAAAACTTTTCGACATAGACTGTTGTCATTGCGTTGGCTGTCGTGAATATTGAGCATTCGAATTTGCTGGTGAACAACAACAGTTGGAGTGACTGGCTACGTAAACCGACCCGGGTTTTTTGACATCCTACATGTATATCACTCCGTGTTTGATTTCGTGCAAAACAGTGGGTTCCTCGTATGTGACGCTGTTGTCCTATTGTTAAAACTTAGATAGCGTTGATCGGGGTTTGGTTTCAGATCTATCAAGTTCAATCCGGGGTAGATGTTATCTATGCTCTCTGGAGCCTGTGCTGTCTCTATTTCACAGTATTTGCTCATTCAACTGCTATTCCTCTTTACTAAAACGTAACGCCACTTTCGACCGAAGGGGGTGGAACCGTACAACTGAACGTATACTTGTACATTTGCCCTCCAGTACTTGACATTGAGTATTACATCAGTGAGCTCATCTTTGTCGGTATCAATGCTGAATACACTGGACTTCTGCGTCTTGGTTTTCCTTCTCGCTTAGCTGCATTGAGATCGAAGAAGGTTGTTGCAACTACTTTGGTTTGTGTCATTCGCCGATTTTTCCGTTCCAGAACTATTTTATGCCGCTATTCAACGTTTATTCACAAAATTGCCACTCGAGGGTACTTTGAAATGACCCTCTGACGACTGGAAACCGATAGTGTTCAGTTCTACGGAAGCAGATTTCTCATATTCCATATAAATGTGAAATATTTTTGCATGTTTTAATTCTAGTTGTTGGTACGCTCAACGGAAGTGAATAAAATTGAAAAAAAGTTGGCTTGTATAAGAAAATGCTCGTGCAAACGCAGAAAGGTTGTGAAAGCGTTCCAACTAATGGTTTGATTTTATTCTGATGTGTTGACATAGTCGCTAAGTTTGTGTATTCTGTTGATTTGAAACAGTATGCTATCTAGGACTTCGAATCTTCCGGATTCAACCACTTTAGACAAATTGTTGGTAAACTGCCAGACGAAGATCGTTTACGCTCACGGGATTGCCTGTAGCATTGTTAACTATCTGGCAACACTTTATAGGTGAGACATGATTTCGTGAATATGCAAGGGAACTGCTTTTTAATTCTTGCAGTTTTGTCTTCTTCCGGATCGGAAATGAAGAAATAAAATCCTATGTTTTCTTGTAGGTCAGACTGTTAATTCAATGGCTGAGGAAATCAACAACCATGAGGTATTAGAAGTTATCGTTTCCTTCAAATTGGTGTTATTCAGCCAGTGTATACTTCTCATAACATTTCATTTACTTCCCATTCTTTTTGGGATTATTTTATATCTGACTACTGTCTTCTAAGAATAAGGTATCGGTCCTTTATATATACATATTCTCCAGCTAATAGAACAACAAGCTGTAAGAAGCCCTTTTTCACGACTAGAGATTGATGCGTGTTACTTCTGTCAGGTGCGAATTTTGGGTCCCACGCGCCTACATTATAATATGTTTTTGTTGACCAAGGTAATGTTACACTAACCTCAGGAATGGTAATATGTTGTACTGATTTTCTGGAGCCTTCTGTATTTCGGTCTCTGTTTTTGCCGTTCCCTTCCGTGCTTAACATTGACTGGCCTTCATCTGGATTATGCCGTCATGTGGAAATAGCCGGAATGAAGCCCACACGCAATTAAAAGGGAGTGCCTTTAGTTTATTAATAAAGTTGCAAGTTTATTATGAAGTTCGGTTTACTGTTTACCAACGTGTTCTTGTGGTTACGGTTGAGCACAGTTCGTTTTCTTATTAATTGCTTATTTAACCATTAGTTAAACTTTTTCTTTGCCATTTCCCTTTACAGGCTGTGTACCAATAGCACATGCTGGGGACTTCCCTGGTGGATTTTACTGTCCATGTCATGGAAGTCACTACGATGCTTCCGGCCGAATTCGTAAGGGACCTGCACCCAGCAACTTGCAAGTTCCCAAGTATACGTTTACAGACGAATCAACAATTGTTGTCGGTTGATAGCACCTGTCGAGAAAAACAGCTGGATTGTAGTCATTCAGTTTCACTTCTTTAGACGATGACGCATGACGAAGTCTACTCAACTCCTCTGTTGTTTATTCTGTTAATTTTTTGACTGTACCTTCCAACTGACCGATCTAGTTGCTTTTGTGGCAGTTTTCGGGATTGTGTAAGATTTCCACTAACTGCTGCTGTTCCTTGACTCCGGTTTCACTGAACAGTAAGCTTGTCACATGTTTCTAGTAATATACGTAGCTTGCTTTCCTCTGTTGAGTTTGTTTGGTGCACCAGCCGTAGTGCAGCAACACAGTCGTCGCGTATGTGAAGAATCTGGATTGTTTTACGGTAAGGTGTTTCATTTTGCAAACGAGTGATCAGCAGTCTGAGACAATTGCTTAAGACGCTCATGTACCTCATCTTTCTAGTTTGATTGGAAGCTGCGCGTAGAGGAAGACAGAATTTGAATAGATACATTTAAATGCCCCGCATCACGTCTCATGGAATATCGTTTCTCGACGGATCAGGGTAATTGAAACTTAAATCTTAATTTCCATTCCGATTTAATAGGGCAGCAATCACGTAGGACACACTGAGTCCCAACTCACTCACAAACGACCGTGTGACATCGGTCAATACAAGCTAGCGAATTAAATAAGCGATACGCGTAAACACTGCTTGATTTCAAGCTGATCAGCATACTTAATGCGTCATCCAGATTAGGTGTGTTTGTATCTGCTTCGATAATTATGTTCTTCACGCCCAAACCAAAATCTTCAGCGACTATTGCGATACAATTCAACTTGTGCACATGTTGAGACTGGTTCTGTCTCACGTGACTGCTATATCGTTGTTATCCTTTCAACGTGACTAAGATTTAACTGACTTGTTAAATGACCATATTTCTCGAAACTGAGCTGCGGATGATTTTGGTTTGTGGATGTATTTGCAACAGTGACGCACACCGTCGTCCATGTTACGCTCTTTTGGTCAACGTCACTGTCTATTTTTATGGAACTTGAAAATTCAGTGTTCTACATGATTTACTGTTGCCCACTGATGTACTCTCCCCGACACACGTAGGTCAAGATTCAACAACACACCTTGTTGATTGACTGTTTTATGAAGCGAAACATATACCTCTTCGAACTGAAGCCAATTCAGAGTTCTTTTCTAAGGCAAGTCAGACAGTGATCTTTTCGAAGACAGTGCATTAAACGTTTTTCATCCATAAAGGTATCTGTGTATCCTCTGAACAATCTGAAGAGCGGTCACCTCATCATTTGACATCCACGGTGTGTTAACGGCTTTCTTTTGTGCACACTTCCGGTCTTTCTAAACTTGAGAACCATCTTCAAATGCTTGATGGGGCCACAGACATTTGTTTTTCGTGTTTGGTATTAAACAGCCAACCACTTGGAAAATATTCCGACTGTTTTCGTAAAGCACAAGTAATCCCGATTTAGTGGTTGTCAAACAAGACAGATCTTGTCTCTGGCTTCATTCCTGTCATTTTGGATTGGTTACAATTTCTGGGCGGTGAAGGCTGCATCACACTGTGGTGTTCTCGCTTATTCTGGGGCAGTTTGAGCACTTATCTGAGTGTCACACGTTGCGATTTGCCTCAGGGCGTGTCCTTCACAGATCGTATTAGCTAACGTTAATACGGTTGTCATTCCGGTGGTCAACAATCACTCGATCAAGCAAATCGGGCAGCTCAGTATCTCAGATAGCACACGTTCCATAACTTTTTCTCGCATTATCCGGGGAACTGGCATGTGCTTGGGTTTGTGCATCGATGGAGATAAAGGAAAACATCAAACGACGTACACGTTTGATCGAATCGGCGGTTTTCGTACAACTCGTCAAACGTACGGTATATGAGTTGTTATATCAAAATGGGAATTGGCTGTTAGTAGCACTTGTGTTATGGTTTGAGCTATCTTGCATCGGCATCCAAAAGCAGGGGGAAAGGGATCATTCCGGTCAGCGAGTTGAATCATGAATTCAGCGGCGGGTACTGTGTGTGGTTTTGATAGGTTCAGTGTTTGATCACTAGAAAAGCCAGTTTTTGTTTTCTGATCTGTTCTGCTATTCAGAATGTTCGAACTACTTATAGAAGAATTAACAGATTCCTTGAACGCAAAAATTGAAACTCGTCCCTGGAGCAGATGCGTGCTGATGCTTCAGATACATCGATTCGAAAATGGCATTACAGCGTCTACGCGAAGGAGTATCACTGGTCTGGTTCTTCGTTCTGCTGCTTTACATGAAATCATGTTAAATGGAGAATGTGGATTCCTCTGGACTTGCTTTGCATGATAGCGGGGGATCGATTGCCATTATCAAATAAGACCTAGTTATCGAGAAGGCAGTGCTCCCATTTATGAATAATAGGTGGGTAGTTGCGTATACTTCCTCTCTGACCGTTAAATGATTGTTTCCTCTTGTAGGTAAACTGCGTGAGCAATGGCAGTTAATGTTCTGCTCCAATTAGAGGCCGTGATTATGACTGTAATGGTAGTATCTGCTTCTACAAGTAATGATATGCTCGATCCAGTTGTAACAACGTTGACTTGTTCACCTTTTCTATCTATGCCTTCATGTTTATTGGTGACTACTTTTGTCGGATTGAATGCTTGACTTATCACCGCGAGATACATTTTATAAACGGCTGTCCGAGTTTGTCCACAATCTGTTCTGTGAATTCACTTAATTCCAAGTAATCAGCTCAAGAATGAGCTTTGGGCTGTTCAGATCTTACCCGGTGGTTTATTTCGTTTCCTCATACACGAATCACGTAATGTTTGGGTGTAACAGTACGACTGGTTTCATTGAAGTTTTTGCACAACACCTAATCACATCTTAGAAACTCGCTAATGTTTTATTCGGTTAGCTTTCTACTCCAGAAATGGTCCCGAATGTTTTCTGTGCACATGTTGCCTACTTTTTGAATGGTAGCTAAGTTGATCTGAAACCATGGTCAAACTTTACTCGTGAAATACTGAACTGCTGATTACAACCTCGAACAATACTCATCCCACGAGCGTCTACGGACAGCACTATGATGTATTGTTGTCTGTTTACCACCCAGTCAACGCCTATGACAAGATTGTAAAGACAACGTGAGACAAATAGTCCAACTACTGAGGCTCTCAGTCATCCTATTTGAAAAAATTTCCTTCAGTGTGTTGGGCCCGGGAGATTTATTTATGGCATGATGATCTAGAGTAACAAAACTTATGATCTGTGCCCAGGTTCTCGACTTGCACAAAACTGATAGTCTAACAGCAAGGTAACTTCTCTAAACCAGGTCTCTCATTCACTACTCATGTTTTCACTTGGTAAGTCGGTTGATATCTGTCGCATTTGCAGTGGTTCGCTGACGCTTCGACGGTGCAGGGATCCTGTTACTTAATTTTCCCATACTAAGATGTGCAGTGGTGTGCTCCCTTGGTTTCCCATTCGATATGCTGTACATTCAGTCTAGTAAAAGACACTAAGTAACTGTGGTGAACACGTTTGTTTTTGTAGACAGCTTACAGTTCTGTTAATACCAAGTTTCCATTAGGTTTACATAGTGGGTACTTTCTGACAGATGTTATAAAAAGACACACAGTGAGAACTTCTTGCTGCAACATTTCTATCCTCATGATTGTACAAGGTCGAGTTCATTCATTGTCTCCTTAATCAAATGTACTTGCTACTTGATTGTTTTATCCAGCGTTTTAGCTTACTGCCTAAGTTTGACTAACATCCAATCGGATGTCATCGGAGGACGCACTGGGTGCTTGAGAACAAACTGATGAGGCTCCTACCATTAGCTGACTAACACGGGACAGACTCCTTTAATGCACGAGTTTTACACGGTTGCGCAATTATGCCTGCTAATTTCCCGTGGCTGAGTCTATGCCTGGTCTATCAGACTTGCTCGTGTTACTAATCCAGACAAAAAGCTTGCGTGTTACTTGTGGCTAGCATGATCATCGTCATTTAAGTGGCTCAAAATAATCGCTCAGTTTGCGTCGTGCATTGGTCTGTTAGACTACTGAGTCACACATGTAGGATCGAGCGAACCGACGACAACCGGTTGAGAATAATACAGCGAGTAGACAAAGAGTATATTGTTGACTTGCGAAGTCAACGCGAGAGTAAACAGATACAAATACGAAGAGATAACGGAGCGGAGTGACAAGCGTGCATGCAGCGGGGTCGTACGTTCGAGTGCGTGGCGAGCTTGTCGGTACATCTACTCGTTCAAACAAATGTTTAAGTACATACAAAAGTAGGAAACAGAAAGAGTACAAATGGCACTCGTAGGTCTAACATAATTGACAATAACGAACAAGGTCGGTACATACATCATGAGTTTCCTAAAGCTTGTGTTGCTAAGAAAAAGGCGAGGCGCAAGCTTAGTTCTAAGTAAGTTATTCATTTAATTGAGGTGGTTGAGTATTTAAAAGCGGCTTCACACCCGTGCAACATAAGAGTACGTGTCTTATTCTGTTCTCTGCGACTGATATAATGTCTAGTTGGCACTGGATTCAGACTAACTTTTCGTTCAATACTGTCAAATCATCCAGAAACAGAAAGGTAAATCTCCTCTTATACGACGAAACTATCGGTTGGGTTTAATTAATTAGTGCTGTAATGTAGATTTGAACTCCAGTCGCGCTGTCGTGGAACCAACCTTTTTGACGATTCATATTAGGTACGACCGAATTATCATATGCAAACATTCAGTCATATTCGCTTGTGATAAGCTCGAACGGAAACTGTATCTGTCTGTAATCTTCATTCGACAGCCTCACCATTGGGACTTAACTGCTACAAAAGTTCAATCTTCAGCCATGATGAGGATGTGAAGCATTGACGGACTGTAACAAAAACGAAATGTGGACCTAGTACTTCTTTTCAAAGCAAATTAGCTGAAAAGTCTATGGAATGCGATAGCTGGGGTCATTAGTAAATTATTTCTAATTCATGTAAACAAAACCCTTTATTACATGTCAGTAAGCTGTTTCATTTTTGCTTACTATTGTGCTAGGAATATTACGGTTGTAACCTTCTATACGACACCTTGTTCTTACCTGTCTATACGTTTTGAAAACTGAATTGATAATCATAATTACATCGCTTTGATTGTTTGGGGTTCTACGTATACCTACTAAACAAATCAATCTATCTCAGATTAATATAACTAGCTCTTTTGGATTGCGGTTGATAATTTTGTATCTGAAACATTGTCTAGATATTATCGCCATTCAGAATCACGTGATGTTACATCTGTTTCTGGCATCTACATAATCCATACAAATCAGGTGATAAACAAGCCACCGCTCGATTATCTGCATTTCTTCAGGCATGATAGTGCGCTATCCTGTCATCCGTTGTCCTCATACGTCGCACTGAAAGGTGGTACACAACGGTGGATCTATGAGGCTGGAGAATTAAATACCAGTTTTAATAAAACCATACGACGTTGATTAAAGACAAGATTAACTTTTGTAGCCAATACTACTCATCAATGAATTGCCCCATGACTATCACCAACGCATAAGCGTCATAACTGAAAACGGAGACAACGAACTGGTTTCGTGAACGTATAGTAACCTAATCAATTAAATGATAAAAATCACCAAAATATGGTAACTGTTGTAGACCATCGAGAGAATATGCTGGTTCGTCTTCGATATAGTAGGGCACTCCACAAAAATCGGATTCCCCTCCCGGTAATAAATAATACGGAAAATCTCGGTCCCGAAAACACCGCGACTGTCCCTGTAATTTGCTCCCAAGACAAACCAAAAGACGTGTGCAAAAGACAGCTTTGTTCCGCTTCAAAAGCGTGTGCGACAAGGAAGAAATTTCAAGGTATTTATAAGATGCATAACAGCCTACAAACATGCTCGAATCAGAAAATCGAAGGACAGTAACGGAAAAAATGGCTAAAGTCACCAATCCACCAATGAGCATAATGGAATAAAGGTCGGAGTGGCAAAAGATAGCTAGTCATCTTTCGATTGTTCTGGACAGTTCCGCTCATTCTGATTGGGTGAAATCGTTTTCTCGAGGAAGGAGGCGGTTTTGAACAGATAAAACGAATTCCCTACTAACAAAAGAAAAGTTGTAACGGTAATGGATGCTTCCAAAAAAGTGTACGAATGAAGTCAACAAAACGGTGTATACCAAACGGGCAAAATTGGATTACAAAATATGATTATGAACTGTGGACACTATAATCGATATTTGGAGAATTATTAGGTGAAAATGAGAGGTATGTTAAGTGACGGGCTCGATGATATGTTCTATATTCATACTGGAACCGTTAACGTGACAGCTGTGCTAAAATCAAGATGTACGGGAGTTAGGAGCACCAAAAGCACAATCTGGCAACAGTTGTAGTGACTCTATTCGTTATTGTCAACTACATTAGAGCCACGAGTACCACTTGTACTCCTTTTGTTTCCTACTTTTGTGTGTACTTAAACATTTGTTTGAACGAGTAGATGTACCGACAAGCTCGCCGCGCACTCGAACGTACGACCCCGCTGCATGCACGCTTGTCACTCCGCTCCGTTATCTCTTCGTATTTGTATCCGTTTATTCTCGCGTTGACTTCACAAGTCAACAATATACTCTTTAAAACATTGCGTTCCTTTAATCCATTTAGCCAAAACAGAGAGAAGACATATATCGCGAGATGTTAACATTTCGATTTACTCCCATCAGTCGCCAACGTAAAACTAGCAAATTTTATACAAACTACGTATAGCAACAACAGCTGAACGAACCAACCACACAGTTCTGACATTTCACACGCTAATAGCTCAATCAATTCCACGGCAAATGTTAACATCTCGCGACATATGTCTTCTCTCTGTTTTTTGACTAAATATACTCTTTGTCTAGTCGCTGTTTTATTTTCAACCGGTTATCTTCGGTTCGCTCGATCCTACAAAGTTGCGCCTTATTTATTTCCATTAATGAATACTCAGGTGATCGATCTAGCAACATGGTTGGTAAGTCGTAGGACTACATTGTAATGAGACTAAAAATGAAAATGTCATACAGCTAACTCCTGAGTAACATTTACTTCAGGTCATTCATTGTTTTTGTTTATATTAAGCGAATATCAGTCACAGTTGGTCCTAGCTGTCTCATTCTCGTAGACGTTTTAGTCAGCTCCCCTTCGAAAAGAAGCACTATACTCGAGTTCCACTCTTGTTATGGCTCGTCAACAATGCATACCCATAACACAACCGGAGCTGTGACTCCGGCCACACATCCACGAGGCAACCTTGTTGACTCCCGTGCTATTGATCTCATATTGTGTGCCACAGAACTATTATATGCAAGCGTTCAGTCACTTCGATCATGAGTAATGCCCCACTGTTTGTTATAAAAATTGCTTGCGGAAGTGCGCTTAAACACAGGTTTATAACGGTTTTCTAGTCTTGTAATACGATACGTATCTTTGTTACTTTTACGATATGGATCAGGTAAAGGCTTTTGCTAACTTAACTGAGAAATTGCTTGGTCCAGTGATTCGGAATAGTGAAGTCTTTTTCTGAAAGTTCAGCAGATGTAACGGAAGATACTAATCAGTTCTTCCACGGAAATTTCCCTTAAGCCCACGCAAAGACAAAGCATGCGCAATATATTTCTTATCCCCAACCTGATGGTTGAATGTAATATCGAAATCTGGAAAACAATAAAGGGAATAAGTGTAGTTAATCCTAGTCTATGATGTCAGTTTACTTGCGTAATACGGCTCGCATTACCAAACCAATGAAATTCACTTGGTATTTATGTTACACTTTGAAGTACGGCCAAAGTTTTCCTATTCTGCGAAGAGTCTGACATAAATTGTCGGTAAGTGATGTGGCAGATTTATTGATTTCCAATTCAGCCAAAAGTTATGTCCTTCCTCTTACTCAGAATCACTTTTAATCCTAAAGTACATAACCCTGTGTGATGGAAATGTACTCGATTCACCGCATATCCAAACCCCGACACAATAGGAATTCTAACAAGGGACCAATCCAAACGTCGCGTTGAAGATACTACACCAGGATTAAACGAACAGTCTCAATGTTTCGCCTTCTGTGATTCACTTATTTCTTTGTTCCCTATTACACCAATTAACGTTCAGTTTGTGACTTTGTATGTGCTAATGCGACCAGCCAGTGAGTGACTGTGATTTCTTCACTACTATTGTGCATCCGTGAATTCGGCTTCTTCTTGTCTGATGAATATGGACTGCTTACTGCAGTCAGTACAGGGTCTTCTTATTACTTGCGTGGAAGGTTTCAACTCGAGTACGATTTCTAGAACTATTCGAAGTCCCTAATTCCGAGTATTACACCTGTTGTGTCCAATCGAATGCAAGTGAGCCATGCAGTCG